>CAUJNA010003323.1:148937-178937 GCA_963377175.1 Effrenium voratum
ATAAGGATGAGGACTGTGATGATAACTATCATCGTAGCTTCCTCGGCATCACCAGTGCCGGCTAATTAGAGATGATGGTGACCGTGATGATAATGATGATAAGGATGCTGCGGCTAGTAAGAGATGATGATGATGACCATGATGATAATGATGATAAGGATGAGGGCTGTGATGATAACTATCATCGTTTCATCCTTTGCATTGCCAATGCTATCTAACGTTACTTTTGAAATGCGTATAAGAACAAGAAAGAGATGATGCTGACCATCATGATGATGAGAAGAGTGATGATGATGATGATCAGATGCAGCATCGCTCATGATGATCATGATGATCCTGATGATCATCACTACGCATCTCCAGCATCACCAGCAGTTACCGTGATGATATCCTGATGGCAATCATCACTATGCATCCCCTGCATGAGCAGCAGCTGTCATAACAATCATGACTAAAATGCATCACTGCATTCCAAGCCGGGTTGAACGGCAAGCTTGAAACGTAGAATGCTGATGATCCGGATGCTGCGGCTAGTAAGAGATGATGATGATGACCATGATGATAGTGATGATAAGGATGAGGACTGTGATGATAACTATCATCGTAGCATCCTCTGCATTGCCAATGCATCTAACGTTACTTTTGAAATGCATCTAAGAACAAGAAAGAGATGATGATGACCATCATGATGATGATGAGAAGAGTAATGATGATGATCAGATGCAGCATTGCTCATGATGATCATGATGATCCTGATGATTATCACTACGCATCTCCAGCATCACCAGCAGTTACCGTGATGATATCCTGATGGCAATCATCACTATGCATCCCCTGCATGAGCAGCAGCTGTCATAACAATCATGACTAAAATGCATCACTGCATTCCAAGCCGGGTTGAACGGCAAGCTTGAATCGTAGAATGCTGATGACCCGGATGCTGCGAACCCATCACCCAACATCAGTGGTGCTGATAAACATCACGAAGACAAGGACGAATACAAGCCCTTCCCATGCGCCTCCCCTTTGGAGAAAGGGGTCGGCGGATATTCATTTTGCAATAATTGGTAATGCTGTGCTATATTTTGTAGCGGGTTTGGAGGCGGTTGCGGTTGCGTTCTTCTTGGGGGCGGGGTGTTCGCTATTATATTATTTTGTTGCTGTTGTCGTGGTGGAACGTATTGCTCTTCTTCTTCGTGATATTCTACCTTCTGGGGTTTTGCTATTGGAACTGCTTTTGGTTTAGGCTTTATGGGTTTAGATTCTAATGGTCCTTGGCAATTGCGTTCGTGACTGTATCTGTATGATTTTAGTGTTAAAGTTTTGGCACATTTTGGACAGGTTATTTTCTTTTCATTGCGTGCTTGAGTTTTTGAGTTGTTTTTAAGAGGTTCGCGTAGCAACGCGAATGCTTCGCGTTCAACAGGTTTTATTTCTTGTGTTGCTTCTATTATTTGTTCTGCCTTTGGTGCTTCTTCGTCAATTGGTGGTAATTCATTTACTGGCTCGTCTGCTTCAATTGTATTAGTAATTTCAGGCTCAACTTCTGACATATATAATATACTATATATGTTGTCTATATTTTTTTTATATATTTTGTCTATATGGACAAATTGAGAAATATTAATATTAATAATTTGATATAAATATTAATAATTAGGTTGTTTATTCAATTATCTAATTGAAAGAGAATGCTAAAAGAAATGGGAACGCCATGAAAATCAATTAATTCGTTTCTTGAAGTTGTTATTCTAAAGTGTAGTCTCTTAATACTTTTACCGCCTACATCAATAAAATCTGCATATATGGGAGCTGTAAAATCTGTTATAACTCCGCCAAGTTGTTGATTGATTTGAACTTTTTTAATTACTGAACTGCTGAAATTATTAGGCGCTGAATATTTATAATCGCTTAATTGAGGACAATTTATGTATATATTCTGAAAAGGAACTAAATTAAAATATCCACTTAACCAAGATGACGCAGGTTCGTAGACAATATAATTACTTAATAAATAGTTAATAGACTTTGGTCTCAGGTTGTCATATTCAAACTGTCCTCTGTTCCATTCGCCATTTACATAAGTTTCTACTTCTTCATCTGTAGGTATTGTGATTTTGTAATTTAGAGGGTCATTTAATTTAAGTTCCATTTTGCGTTCGCTCTGTCCATATACTGTTAAGAATAAGTCAGGCACAATATCATTAAATGCCGTGTTTAATTCCGTTTGCATTTTGTATGATAATTGATTAGCATAATAAATTTCACCGGATACATCAACGGCAGTGCTTCTCAATAATACATTGGAACTATTATACAACATAATATAGAAGCGTTCGTAAAACCCTTTCTCTGTTGTATAAAACGGAGTGCTGAATGAACACTCCGTCACGACCATTTTTGTTCTTGGTGGAATTTCAATTTTTTGGTCAAGTTCTATAATAAAATCGCTGGTGGAGTTGCTTTCTGGTAATCTATAGGCACTATCAACATAGATTTTTTATATGTTAATCTATCACTCATAAATATAATATACAATAGAAATTATATTATAATTATTATTATATGATTGGACGACAACTATTATTAGGTGCTATTGAAGGCAGGACACCCACACAAATAATGGCAGGCGTAGCAAGTGATAAAGCATATACGGCAGGTAAGGATTTAATAGAAGATGTATTTTTTAATCATAAAAAGACATTGGAAGACAAAATAGGAGGTTTCAATAAACATTTTGATAAGCACAGAATGAAAAACAAAACACGATATGCTGAAGAAATTAATGTTCAAAATAAAAATAAAATTGCTGATGTTAAAGGTTTAGACGCCGCGTATTCAAATATAAATGGAATAACAAGAGTAGGCAACACTTTATATATTGGTGGCACTGGTGCTAAAACAGGACTAGACCACAAAGTCAATGATGTCATTGCAGATTTGTTTTTTATTCCTACTCATAATATTCAATTAAGTGAAAGATATAAGGACGCAATGGAAGAATTAAGTAAAAATCCAGATGTCGATAGACTGGTCGGCCATTCCCTCGGTTCATCCGTTGTTCAAGAAATCAACAACAGACACGGCAACAAATATGCTACTACTGTTTATTCATCACCTTTTGTATCAGGAACTAACCAGCAGAAAAACCCGCGATACTTACGATTTAAAAACAAGAATGACCCTATAGCAATATTAGATGATGCCGCGATTACTGCTGATATTGGTTCAGTAAATGTGTTAGAAAACCATGGATATCAAAATTGGGAAGGAAACGGACTCACAAGTATAAATCCTACTACCAACAAAGACACAGGCTTTAATCCTAATTCAACACCAGAACAATAAAATCTAAATAATATTAATAATAATGTTTAGAAACAAAGACAAGCAAAACAAAATTCCATTAGAGAAGAAACTGACAAAAGAAGCTACAAAATACGATAAACCATATAAGAATTTAGATTATGATACTATAAAAGATATAGTTGATACAAAAAACAATTATTTATTAAATACTATAAAAAATACAACTTCAAATAATTCTACTACAATGCTTCCACATAAGAAAAATATAAATAAAAAAATAAAATCTAAGTTTATCATATATAAGTAATGGATAATATAATTGCAGAAAGTGAAACTACAATGATTAATTCGTTAAATTTTGGACTTCCTGAAACAGCACAATACATCACAGACAGAAGACACGTTAATTATTTTCCATCAGGCTAGTAATGTTTATAATCCAAATGCAGGAAACAAAAATATTAGATTTCATATATCAGGAGAAGACAACACATATATTGATTTATCAAGTATTCGTTTATTTGCAAATCTTCAAAACACCGACGGAACACGAAGTCATTTTTTACGACCGTTAGGTAATTTATCATCCTTCTTCAGTCGTTACAGATGCACTGTTGGAGGTCAGCAAGTTCAGGATATTATTGAATACAATAGGCACTGTGAATTGTATAATTCTTTTAAAAGTCAAGATGCCCGAGATATGGACGATTTAGAAGGTGGTGCTAATCCTCGCTGGGATGATGACTGGCGACATACATATGCTACTGGATTAGCAGAAATGTTAGATGTTAATACACGAACCAATCCCGCTGCCGACCCCGAGGCAGTTACATTTCCAACTACAAAGGACCATAACAACTGGGGAGACTTAACAGCGCGATATACTCGCCATTCAGTAGCAGGAATTCCTGGCGCTAATGGTTATATGAGATTAGGACATAAACTAGTATGCGGACTGTTAGAAAGCAATTATTATTTACCTCTTCGTGATGCTCCACTTGAACTGGAATTTACAATTGTATCAGATGAACATATACCAGTAGTTACGCCTTTTACCGTAACTGATGCCAACACTCAAAATGATGCCAAAGGTTATTATTTCACAACTGGAGACACCAGCACCTCGTGGGAATTAAATAATGTAATTCTACGAGCAGAGGTAATACAATTGGACAACACGGTCAACAATAACATAGTTAAACATTTGTTAGAGGGTCAAAGTTTGAAATTAGTTTTTCCAATGTGTCACACTATGACGCAATCATTCAACGCGGCAGGAACTGAAATTAATATGAGTCTTGTTAAATTTGCTTCTAAATTAAATGGTTGCTTCATTACATTGTATCGTGCGCCAAGAGCAGGTGTAGATGCGGATAATAATAATTACTACAGACACGATAATTATATTTTTAAGAGATGGAACTATTTTTACAATCCTATGATTAATTCTCGTATTTTTGATGGTGCTGACCCTGATGGTGCTGGGCGCGAGCGTTTCCAAGGTAAAGGTTTTCAAGATAAAGATTTAAATTTAACGTGGCAAATACAAATTAATAATAGGAAATATCCAGAGTTTGAATGCCAGAGCCTCGCCGAGAGTGCCTACTACCTCCGAAGAACATTACACTATTTGAACCCTGACCAAGATGCCTTTAGCATTTCCTACAAACGCTACAGAGAAGACAAGTTCGTTATTGGGATTTCATTTGAGAAAATGGCAGACACTAATTTTACTGGACAGAATACTAAAATGGGAGGTTTACTCGTTTTTAAATTGAAAGGAAGTAACAGAGCACTGACAGATAATGAAGATGTGCGAGAATTATTTGTGCATATGATTTCGGAGTCTGTTCTGGAATTACGCGAAAGTGGGAGCGTGCTTTACGATTAAAATTAAAATCTATGATAAATATATAAATGTATCGTCATCACAAGAAGAATGCGAAGAAAAATAATGGTAAGATATTTGCACAATCCTCACAAATTAAATATAGTCCATTTGATTTAAAAGATAATGAATATCTAAAACATCTACACGAACAAATGAAGTTAAGAAACTCACAAGAAGCATCAGTAGCATTTAGAAAACACATTCAAGAAGGACACGCCAGAGCAAATTATCAAAATGAATTCGACAGATTAACAATGGAACTACATCGCCCAAATCTACCACATAGCACATTAGAGCACCTACAAAAAAGAATTGAAGAGTTGAAAAAGTTAACATTTACTTAAAATATATTGATATAATAAGATTTTATACAATAAAATATTATTATTAATAATATTTTTCACAAAAATATTATTAATACTATTTTCTAATTAATATTATATCAATATGGCAACCACAGCAAGTTTAGAATTAACAAATCCATACGCACAATTTGGACTCAAGAGACGACCTACCTATGAAGAAATCGCTAATCTAATAGGCGAGAACGAACAATTAACAGGAAAACTACCTAATAGAGACGCTACATTTTTTAAAGCAAGTCCTCAAGGTAGTTTTTTTGATGGAAGCGACCATTTAGAATTATTGAAAGACCAACAAATGAGAATATTAGACAGGCAAATGAGAGAGATAATGATGAGACAAGAAGCACATAGAAACGGACACACATATGCAGTTCATAAGATGGATACAGATACACCACAGCATACAAACGACCAAGCAGTAGCAGACGAATATGATTTTTCAACACCGCTACAAACAGCAAGGCAACGCGAAGGGATGGTAGATACACAATTACAAGATATAGCAACTGCAACAAAGCGGAAAGCGGAAGAAGTAGGCAGAGCAATGGCATCAAATTTAAAAGAGATGGGCGGGACATTATTTCATAGAATGGTGGCAAACAAACAATCAGCACCAACAGAACCACGACAAACGCCAGCAGGTAGAGCGGTAGCAGACGACCAGCAAACGATGCGCGTAGAAGATGTTGAACTATCACCTCAAGCAGTAGATGACAATTTTTACGCGACACCAGTTCAACAAGCAACAGGAGCATCAAGTTCAACAACCCAACAACCAACACCATTGCCAATGACGCCATTATTTAAAACAACAATAGATAATACTATTAGTCCTGTTTACTGGAAAGAAAACCCTAATTTAACAGTAAATGATATTAAATTTCAATTTTATTTAAGAGGAATTCAAGTGCCAGAAGAAAGCGAAATACAAGAAGAATTGAAACACAAAGGCAGAGGCAAGGCGAGAACATACAAAGAATATTTAGTGGATATGATGTTAGACACTATTGATAATGGCGGGTGGATAGTAAATTTAGGCAAAGGTAGAATAGAAGAACTCAGAACAAGTTTTAAGGGCAAAGGTAAGACATAATATATAAATGATAATAATAATAATGATAATATTGACTAAAAATCTACTGAAAAGAAAGAAGCAGAAATTCAATGATAAATATGATGATGACAGTTTTTCAATACATAACCTAATGAAACCAAACACTTCAACAACAATACAACCACCGAAAATGATGAAAAAGGGCATACCGAGAGAATTTGTTGACATTGCAACCAACACAGATACTATTGCTACAGCAACCAGAGAGACGCAAGAAAAGTTATACAACGATGCAAACCAACCATTAAATGTGACATTTGAAGCGTTTAAGGTAAAGGAAACCCAGGACAATATGTTTAAAAACTTTTGGCACAACACATACAAAAGAAATGAGCCAACAAGAGCACAAGCAACACAAACACTGAAAAACCAACGCGACGCAATGGTGTCAGCCTTTACTGAAATGCTTGACAACAACAAACCGCCAGAACCACCGCCAAAGAAACCACCAGACGAGGATGACAGCGATGAAGAAGAAAAAAGATTCAAACTGACAAAAATGATAGAAATAATGCTACACAACGGCGCTACAGTAGCAGATATAATATTAAACTTATCACATAGCGCAGTTGCAACGACAATGAATATCGCAGATTTAGTTAATCAAATAACAGCAGGAAATGCACAAGGTGGCAGTAGCAATTCATCAAATGAAGCTATTAGTGTTCATAGTTCTCCACCTATTACTGTCCATAGTTCTTCATCTGAAAGTCCAACAGAAATACCAGCACCAACTGAAGACGAAGAAGAAGAAGAAAACCAACATTTCAATTTTGAAAAGTTAAAATCTAAATAATATTATATATAATGGGTTCAAGTAAATCAATACCATTAGAAATTGATGATGAAGAGGCTATTAAAGTAATAAAAGATATAGATGTAAATACGACAAGTGAAATGTCAAGAATTGATATTCTACAAATAAATTCATTGAAAGCAATGATAAATAAATTAGAAAAAGTTAATGAATGTAAAAGAGATAAAATATATTATAAATTACCTGCTTTGAATTTATGTAGTTATTCTTTATTTTAAATTAATAATATTAACATACATTAATATTTTTAATTACTATCATAATCTGTCATTTCACTTTCGGGTAATTTTGTTGAGGCGTTGCTACACATATCATCTATTAAATCTTCTTCATCAACAAAATTATTTTGAAATCTTAATAATTCCTCGTCTGTTGGTCGTCTTTTTAACACTTTATAAAGTTTATGTATCCAAGAATTAGTATGAAAATTATAATTACCCCTACGATAAAATCCACCACATCTACATAGTTTCATTGGCATATTATTATATTATATTAAGTTAGAATATCTTTATTCATCATTTGTAATTTGAAATGCCTGTTCAAAATTGATATGAACCATTTTGTTAATGTCTTTTGAATTCATATTCACGTAGAAAAAAGAATATGGAGCAAAATTAGCGGCTTGATGATACATATCTAATAATTGCTGTTTGTCAACAATGGCACTATTTTCTTCAATAAAACTCATTAATTCACTGGCATTTTTCAACCTAAAAATATATAATGAACTGGCATTTAAACGAATGATAGGCGCCAAAACATTGTATTTTTGTGTTGAACAAATTACGCTTACTGCATCGTGCCTGCCTCTTGTAAATAATCCATGTAATAATTTACTATATCTAACAAATTTAGGGTCGTCAGCGTGGTCATCTATAACGATTAATATTGAGTGCAGTTTCTTTATCTTTTTAGATTTCATATAGTTAATAATTTTCTTCTGTCTTTCGATTACATTTTCTAAATCACTTGGATTATAATTATCAAAATAAATTTGTTCTTTTTCATCATCTACGTGCAATTCGTCCCTGATATATTTTTTAACTTCTGTAAATGTAGGGTCGTTATGGACGCTGGGGGAAAATATAAATATTCTTGCAAATGAATTTCTATAAACATTTAAAATAAGATTCTGAACCAAGACTGTTTTGCCACCTGTCGAACTCGCAACTATAATACTTCTAAATGGTAATTTTGGCACGTGCTCATATTTAGATTGTTTGAATTCATAATCAGTTATGTTTATTGGTTTTATTATTGGGACATCTGTCATAGTTGATATTAAAGAAATATATAAAATTATATTTAAAAATTAACTTGTAATTAATATTAAATGGAACATCATTTTTATGATATGCTGGTGGCGAATATCATAAAATGGAACAGGTTTTCCATTGCTTCAATCAATGAGCATTGAAGCTAATTAGTTTGAAGAATTCGTGTGTGCAATGAAAACTCCAAGTGCTGTGCCCCATCAATATTCTATTATGCATGAAATAATAAGATTAATTATAATTTATCTTATTATTTAATATGCAAAGGAGTTATACAGATTATATTGATACAAGAGATGAAGTAGAAAATATAGAACAACGAAAGTATGCTATTTTGTTTTAGAAATAGTTAAGTTAGGAATGCAATATCTCAAAAATAAAAATGTAAATGTTACTATAAATGCCTCCAAAGAAGAAGCAAGAGAAACAAAAAGAGATTGAATGTGTCAAATGCGAAAAATGCGGTCAAACAATTAAACCATTAAATGAATTAGAATTAGATAAAGAACATGTTAAAGTTAAATGTTGGCAGTGTTCATGTGGTAGAACCATGCATACAGTACATACAGTAAAAAAGAAAGATGCCGACGGGAGCACAGTTGAAGAAAGTTGGGTAGAAAACTTCAAAAGTGGATTTGGTAGGTTATTTACACCTGAGAAAGAACGATGAAAAATTAGTATTTAAAGAGTAGATTTAACACCACTTCAAACGCATAAATAAATAAATAAATAGATAAATATATAAATATTTATATATAGAAATGTCTGAAGTTGAGAATGATGCTATTGCTGAACTATCAAAGAAGATAATGACAGTTAGTAAAAATGTTAAACTGTTGTACGAGATGATAAAAGCTATTGACCAGAAACTTGATGCAAAGGCAAACGAACCAAAAAATAACAATGAAGAGAAGGAAAAAATCGAAAAGATATTTCAAGCAAAACCTATAGGACGACCATCGGGCGACTACCCTACAAAGCAAAAGAAATACTGTGATTTGTTGAATACAGGAAAAATCAAACAACCTAAAAGCACCACTTTAGAATTTTCCAAAATTTCAAAAAATGATGATGGAGTATATGTATTAATCGAATAATTAATATCTAAGTAATTCTAATAATATGAATTTATTAGAATTATTTAGCGGAACAAAAAGCGTCGGAACCATAGCAAAGTCGCTTGGATTTAATGTAATATCATTAGACTTGAAAAATGCTGATATCAACACTGATATTTTGGAGTGGGATTACAAACAGTTTGACAGAAACCATTTTGATTTTATTTGGAGCAGTCCCCCGTGCACCGAATACAGCAGAGCAAAAACAACAGGAATTAGGAATATCGAATATGCAAATAGTATTGTCTTAAAAACTATTGAGATTATCAAATATTTCAATCCAAAATATTATGTAATTGAAAATCCACAAACTGGATTATTAAAAAATCAGGAGTTTATGAATGAGTTTGACTATTTTGATATTGATTATTGTAAATATGGTTTTAAATACAGGAAGCGCACGAGGTTATGGACGAATATTACTACTTGGACGCCACGCGCATTATGTAGGAAGGACTGCGGTAAAGTTGTTAATAACAAACATATTGAAACTGCACAACGGATGCCATCAAAAACCAAGGCGGAATGGGGTGATAATTATGTAATCCACAAACAGGAAGATTTATACAAAATACCTGCTGAATTGATTTGTGAAATCTTGGTGAGTTTGGTGGATTAAGGAAAACGAGTTTGGGGTTGGTGTTGAAACTTGAAATTTGCAGGTTCGTCCAACGTCAAAAGAGTAAAAATTATGAAATTTAGAATTTTGAAAGTAACGAATTTTAAGGGGAGAAATCCATAGTTTTTTAAATAGATAAAACACCAAAATTATATAGACATATCCGGAAACTCTTGCCAACCGCCAAACAGGGCAGGAAAAATTGGCGAGAGTTTCCCCTTATATATTACTATAAAAATATAAAAATAAATAAAAAAACAACCCTAAAAAGGCTCCGGACGAGGTCCCGCACCCAAGCTTGAAGTTGGTCGTCATACCTGCGCGGAGCGAAGTCGCGTTGGGAAAAGGGATGGGGCGGGTCAGGGTAGAGGGTGAGGTGCCGACACTTGCAGACCGCGACTTTTTCAAGCGAGTCCCCCCTCATCCCTTGGTTGAAGCCTATTGTTCCAAATGACACAGCCATGTGCCCACATACCGATTGTGGAAATTTAGGGTGTGGTTGTGGAAATTTAGGGTGTGGTTGTGGAAATTTAGGGTGTGGTTGTGGAAATCAGAGGCTTGGCTGTGGGACAGCTACTTGCTGACTACTCACGATGCCATATTGGCATCACCCGCCGTTTTGGCGAGTGCCTCACGGGCACCAACGCGCTTGGTCAACTCAGTTTTCATCATCTCGCGGAGCTGGGGCATCCCAAACTTCTCACTCTTGGACTGCGCCCAGTTGTATGCCAAACAGATTGTGAGCTCCGCGCCTTCAAGGATGCCCTGTGTCATCTGGGAGGTGTCCTTGATGGCGACCATTTCCTTGCCGAACAGAAAGGCGCTAGCTTTCTTCAACTTGTATTCGGCAGACCCACCGGTGTCTGCCGACACTGCTGAATAGGCATTCTGGAGCAGGTCCTCATCAAGGTCAGTGAGCAACACCTGAATGGTGTTGATTGGGTCCGCCTCTGCTTTGGTGTAGAAGGCGGACATCTTGCCATCGCAAGTGGCGACGCATTGCTTCAAGTCGGCCTCGCTGGTGGCAATGCCGTTGAAGATAGACTTGACGGACTTTTCAAGGGCCTTGGCCTTCTCCTGTGCCGCAGCGGATTTGGTGGTGGCCTTCTTCGTGCCCTTGCCCCCTCCATGGAGCGCAGGAGTGAGCTTGAAGACGACCTCATCGGTGTAGTAGGCATCAATGCCATCCCAGTCGTTCAAGGTGGAGGCGCTACGGCTGAACTTGATGACAAAGAGGGTCATGTCAATGTTCAGGGACTTCTCCAATGCCAAGCGCAAATCTTCACCACGAGCCTTGTTTATCTCATAGACATAGAACACCTTGAAAGAGCCCGATGCGGTCGGCACTTCCAAGCCAAGCTTCTTGATATTCTCGCCGTCAAGGTTCATATCGTCCGTCACGCCAATGTGGATTTCTTCAAAGTCTTCCTTCTTGTTGCCCATGGTCTGGGCAATGTAGGAGCGCTTCATATCCTCCAACATCCAGAGCTCATCCGGATTGACCTTGATGAGGGCATTGGGCGGGTTGAGCTGTCGCATCAGCTTCAACCGCTTCTCGTGAACCTCAGTCCAGATGAAGACCGATGACGAAGCTGTGCCCTCATCCCTCTCAGTGCCAGAGCAACACTCCTCTTCTTCGGAGGTCTCTTCATCCTCCTCATCGGTGGCGATGGGCTCATTCCGAGCCGCATGGTGAGGGACAATGGCATCCCAGTTCTTCAAGATGTATTCCACGGCACCCGCCTTGGACTTTCCAGAGATGAAGCGCCCGAGGTTCTGCATCAAGCTCCTCAACTGGCTCAATGTCAGGGTATTGAGGTCTTTGTTCGTTGGAGTGGAAGGCGTCAGTTTCTTCAAGGTCTCCAACTCATAGACAGCACCTCGGGGCATCTTGAGCAGACAAACGCCGTTGTCGTTCTTGATGATAACCAAGGTCATCTTTGAGTTGGCAGGAGGATTGCGGATTGAGCCCTTGCGTAGGCACATTGAAGTGATTTCCTCCCAAGTGTTGGCAATGTGTGCCACTATGCGGTCTTTGGTGGAGATGTTGGACACCCTCACCGAAAGATGGGAGAGCATACCCTTCATGTCGTCCATTGTCAGAGTGCTCAACAGGTCCGCATCAGGGCTCTGTGCCGGACCCATTGTCAGCTCACCGACACTGATGATGTCGCCACCACTGAAGCCCTTGACAATGAAGGATTGACCGCGTTGAACAACAAGCATTGCGAGAAGCTGTTGCCTCAAAAACTCACTGCTGATGATAAGCCAAAAAGCACTATGGCGTGTATTGTGTCTTCGGCAGAAGGCACATCAGCAATGCTTGACACACAGAACCTCAAATGCGACGCAACACAGGAAGGGGCACTAATTGAAGATGAAGGCGAAGAAGACGAAGCGCACGGCGTGGCGAGGCGGTCGTTTGTTTCGTTTTGTTGGTGAGGGTTTTGTAATTGTCTATTGTATGGTCTGTTGTTTGGTTTTTTGCGTGGTTTGTTGTTTGGTGGTTTGTTTTCTATGAGGGTCTTACCCCTAAGCTCGTTATGGTTTTGGTATGGTTGATTTGGGGGGCAGTTATTAAATGGGGTGAAAACCATAGGGGGGAGTGTATGCTATTTGCTTGTGGGTAAGGTCCTGCTTGCTCCCCCACCCCGTTCCACAAAAACCGGGCTTTCCCATACTCAACAACACAAGCGCGCCCAAGTCGCGCCAGGCGCTGTCGCGGAGCCTGCGGAGGCTGCGGAGGCTGTGGGCGCCTAGCCGGGCGCCTAGCCGGGGGTTCAACCCACGTCCTTTTTCTTTGTGACGAGGTCTTCCAGTACTGCCCTTTTGCCCTTTTTGGGGGGAGGGTTCCCCTACTAAAATAGACTACGGAAAACAAGGGTACCCTTATTCCAACCTCTCTACTGGAGGACCTAGGTGGGTACCTGTTTAGGGTTCAAGCCACCATAGGGGGTTGAACCATTGGGGACCCCGTTTGGGGGTGGTTAAACGGGAAACCAAAGGGACATCCATGTTTTGGGGTTCAATGAGCACCCTGTTTCGGGTTCAGTTGCCACCTTTAAACCAATGGTTGGCTTGACATAGCTTGCTGGTGCGCAGGAACTGAGGGAATGTTCCATCCAACTGGTGGTTTCCTTTAAGGGGACTCTTTGGGTTCATTTCCCTCTTTCCCTACTGAGCACCAGCAAGATAATCACCGTTGTTTGCCTAAGCTAAGGGCCATTCTTTAAATGGGAGTTGAACCATAGGGGACCCTTTGTGGGGTGGTTAAATGGGAAGCCAAAGGGAAAACCGATATACATGTTTGGGGTTCAATGAGTATCCTGTATGGGGCTGGCTTTCACCGAAGCCAAGTGGAGGACCGCCATGTTTGGGGCCCCTAATTGAAGATGCACCCGTATGCAGCTTGCCATGGTCGTAACTGGGGAAACTGAGAGGCAACTGGCCGTTCGAGCCATGGTGACACCTGTTACCGAAGTGGTTGGAACATCCAAAACGGTTGGTTTCCGTGTGTGGCTTCCAGCAAAAGCTCATGGGAATCTCCTAAGTACACGGCGATGTTTTGGTGCCACCAGGCCCGGTTTTCAACTCCGATGTGAGCACGCGAGTTTCTCGTCAAACTTGAGTCGTTTTGGGAGCACCGGCGTGTGTTGAGACGAACCGTCTGAGACGAGTAAAGGCGGGCATGCTAGTTTCCTAGCCAGCGTCGGGCATATGTTTAAACAGCCAGCTAGTACTCTTTGAAAGGGAAGTGAAAGGAGGTTGTTTGAACAAGAGTGGTTGAAACACTCTGGTTATTGCAAATTGCTGTGTTTGTTGAACAACAATATATTTAAGCCTTGAAACATGCTTCAACTGTCGGTTGGGGCCCCCTGCTCGGATTTCCCGTTCTAGATTTCCCCTCCGCCGGTCGAACACGGGAAACTGGGGGAAAGCCAAATAAAAGGATCATATTGATGGACAAAGTCCACAGGCTCTGGGACAAGCCAACTGGTGCCTGGCGATTCTGGTGATTCAAAGTAGATAAGGCCAAGCGCCACGAGGGCTACTTGCTGCACTTTGGGGAGGGAGGGATTGAAGTGAGAATCCCGGGCCATGCCTAGGCCGAACTTTGCCTGAATTCCCGTGTATGGCAAAGGATTTGCCACGGAGAGGTTTCTTCCGGGTCGAGGGGAGAGCTGGCAATTCCCGGTGTTACAGTCTTGGTTTGATACCAACACGCGGAAAGGTCGCAATTGGTTTAAACTTTGGAGTAAACCACCAAGCCAAACCACCAAAGTTTTAGCCTTCGATTTTCCGACTGTCCCTGCAATTGGCCCTAAAGGTTCCTTGGACTTCCGGGTCAAAGCCAAGGCTCTTCTCCGGTGCGTAGAGACTCGCACGATTCCTCTAGGAAGGCCCAGAATGGGAGTCCGTATCTTGGCAGTTTTCACCGAATCGTCCGGTTCAACTTAGCTTTTTAGTTGTTCGTTGGTGCGTTCAGTGGTTGGGCTCCCATTTAACACACTAAAAGTTTTCGATTTTTAGCGGGGCAGGGTTGTGAAAAGATGTGAAGCATGGTACTGGAATCCAACGTCTCCAGTTTCCCGGGTCGCAGTTTTCGCAATCTCGGGGTTGCTGCGAGCTTCTAGAAGGTGATCAAAACATTGGTGTCGCAGTCTTCTTGCTTCCTCTTGGTACGACATGTGTTTTTTTGGCAGGTCACTTGGTTGGTTTGGAGGCCGGTGGGTTGGATTTGAACAGGTGCCTGGTTCGTGCAGTGGCCACCCCCTAGCCTAAGCCAATTGAAAGGGAAGCTGAAAGTTTTAGTGTCAGGGTTCTCACCCAAATCTCTGGTTTGCAACATACTATTTTTTGGGGGTATGCCACTCCCCTCACCCGGCATGAGGGGAGCTCCCTCAAGAGCCGATCGTGCCAGCGTCCCGGTTTTCCACAGTGGCAGGCTCCAGTTTTCACTGGCCACCAGAGCCGACGTAATCCATATATCCGCCCTGGGAGTTTGAGGGCAAGACACCAGCTAGCTAAAAAGTGGTCTGGGAGAATTTCTTTGAGATCCTGCACATCTTGTCACACACAGATAGATCACTTGGATTTCCTTTGGAGGTAAGGTGACGGGACAGGGTTAGCCCCTAAATGCAAAACATCCAATTCGCTCATTTTGCTCGTTGGTTTGTGGTAACATGGTCATGCGTTCGCGCTTCAAGGGAGGCATGATGTTTTGACCCCCTCATTCCGTGGCAATTCGGAGGGCGCTCGCAAGCGCTGAGCTCTCAGGGCCTCTGTGTGCAGGCACGCTCCTGGGCTGGGACCCTTTTCAAACTGAGGGAAGCCGTCAAGCTGAATGCTCTAGATCTCCTTGCATGTCCATATCTGGACTTTTGAAGGTGACAGGTCTCTCAAAAGGGCAAGACAATCTTAGGCGAAGATGAGCCACATGCATCTTCACCCAAAGGGATTCCTGCGAAAGCAAGAGCGCTGTATTCCCTTCGAGAGGCGTTGAGCAAAAACCTCACTCAGAAGCCCCTGCTACAGAGTAAAAGACTCCGGGCCGAGGTGCTTTCAAAAGCACTCACGGGTCAATGGCAGGAAAACTCGCCCAGAAGGCTGCACCATGTGGCACAAAGGGCACAAAGGGAGCTCTTGCCACCCGTCGCAGCCCTCGGAATTTCTTGTTTTTTTCGCCGGAAAAGGCAGACCCGCGGCCTCTGTGGCAAGACGTCCGTTTTCGTAGCACGCGACCTCAGGACAGTGCTGGGGGGTCTGCACCTTGCGCCATTCTGCGCTTCGGGCGTGGCATTTCTGTGCCGCGCGAATGGTCTTAGCCGCAGCGTTTCTCGCGGTTTTCGTGGAAAAAACCAGCCTGAGCGGGGAGGGTCCTGATGGATTTACTGCCGGGGTTCACAGGTTGTTCTTTCAAGATCCAGATTGCTCTTTCAATCCTGGATAGTCCAGGTTCCAGATCCTTCTTGCTCTTTCCTTGACCCCCAACGATGACAAATGTGAGTTCCGGTCGCTCCCGATTTGAGGCTTGCCACGCTGCGTCACATCCCAAGCGGTTGCTCCTGCTAGGCTGGTCCAGGCATGTCTCCAAAGGCTTTTAAAGGGAAGAGACGCAAACCTAGGACCTGCTTGACTCGCAGCATGCAAATTACCTCCACAACCCCCTCCCCCCCCCCCAAGAAGCCGGGTTTTTGAGGAGAAACACCCGCCTGTTCCGACAGATGGCGCGAAGCCCTTGGGGTTTCGGGCCAGCCTCGAAGGTATGTTTACCAGTCAGCTGACATGGGGTACACTTCCAATGGGTGTGTCTTTGTTTGATGGTACCCCTTTTTTAGTGGTTTTAAAGGGAATCCTGAAGGAACAGAGCATCTTTTTTTGGAGGGGTGTGCGTGTGTGTCAATAAAAAAAGACACACCGCAGGCGGGGGTCAATACAATAGCCACACCGCACTCATTTTTTCCGATCCTGGATTTCTGAAAAATCAGAACCCAAGGGGAAAGCTTTTGTTTGGATTTCAAGAGGACCGATGGAACATGGATGGAACATGAGTCAACCGGAGCCCTGTCGCCGGGCTTCGCAGCTTCGCAGCTTCGCAGCTTCGCGTGCCGCCCTTGCTCAAGTTGGCGCGTGAGAGAGACCGTCTGAGATCTCGAAGGCAACGGAAGCCAGACATTTAGAGTTTAGTTTACTTCTTGACAGCAATCAGCTTGATCTGCTCATTTCATGAAGGACCCAACCGGAGATGTTGGTTCTTTCTGCAAAATGGGGTTGGGGGTACCCAAAGTTTTGGAGCCACAGGCAGCTAAGGCAAGATGTTTGTCCCCTCATATCTCTCAGCTCTCGAGGGGCCTTTCAGCGCAACATTCACCCTAGACATGGGTGCCAGGCGTTGCGTCTCTCGGCGCCTTGGGCGAGACTTGCGCAAGTCTCCATTTTTGGTCCATGTGTCGTTGTTTTTGGTCCATGTGACCAACCCAAATAGAGTGCCTCAAAAGACACCCCCCCATGTTTTGTTGGGGCTTGTTTTTGGATGGCGTTTTCGCGGAAAACGAAAAGACCACCCAATGCTATTCACAAGCCTCGGATTCCTTGTACGGTGTTCCCTTTGTTTGTCGGGGAGTGCTGCACAGCCTTCAAGGAGAAGCAGTTTGGCGAGCGAACAAGCGAATCAACTTGACAGAAGGGCGTACGTGAATAAGTTCTGGGCCTCAATAAGTGGCTTTTTCAATGGAATGCACGCTAGGGATGGTTATGGACTCCCTGTTTTCAGGTAGCCCGTCAGGTTGGATTGGAGCCCGGTGGTTTGGATTTGGATTTGAACGGGTCCCTGGTTCTTGCGGGATTCGGGGGGTTCCCCACCCCTTAATTCACGAAGCCAACAATCCAAACAACCAAATAGGGGGAAGCTGACTTAGGTGAAAAAGTGTTGGGCTTGTTTGGCAGGCCAAACTCGCTCTTGACCCAGTTCAGCCCCTCTAACTCCCCTTTAAGCTTTAATTCGGCGCACTGGCTATGGTTCTAATTCAACTTATGATCATCCCGGAGCTTTGAAGCCAGGGTGTGTTGTGGCGTGGTGTGTGGTTGATTTAAGAGTAAGCTGGCAACTATTTTGCCGCTGTTCAATGCGTCTGAGCCCTTCGCCTGATCCCAGAACCCGTTGTACCCGTTTTGGTTCGTGCTTATCCTGCAAGCCAGCCGGTGTCGTAAGCAAAAATAACACACGTTAAAGAAAAAACAGGTGCAGATCTGTGCAGCTTTTTGTCAAAATCACCACCACCAACAACCACCAACCACCAACCACCAACCACCAACCCCCAACCACCAACCACCAACCACCAACCCCCAACCACCAACCACCAACCACCAACCACCAACCACCAACCACCAACCACCAACCACCAACCACCAACCACCAACCACCAACCACCAACCACCAACCACCAACCACCAACCACCAACCACCAACCACCAACCACCAACCACCAACCACCACCACCACCACCAACCACCACCACCGCCACCGCCGCCACCACTACCACCGCCACCGCCGCCGCCGCCACCACCACCACCACCACCACCACCACGGCGACGACGACGACGACGACGACGAGAACAACCACAGCAACAGCAACAGCACCAGCAACAGCAACAGCCCCAGCAACAGCAACAGCAGCAGCAGCAGCAGCAGCAGCAGCAGCAGCAGCAGCAGCAACAGCGACAGCGACAGCGACAGCGAGCAACAGCAACAGCAACAGCAAGACCAACAGCAACAGCGACAGCAAAAGCGACAGCAACAGCGACAGCAACAGCAACAGCAACAGCCACCACCACGACGACGACAGCAACAGCAACAGCAACAGCAACAGCCACCACCACCACGACGACGACAAGAACAACAGCAACAACAACCACATAGGTGTAAATACTTTGCTCTCACATCACCCCAACCGCCATCCCTCGATGTGTTTTTTCTTTTTTCTGAGGCCCGAAGCCAGGGCCTCAGAAACCGCGGGGTTTCGATGGAAGGTGGTTTCGTTCGGCCGAAATTCGTTGAACACATTTGAGTGGCTTGGCGGTTCGTAGCCCCTTCGGTTCCTTAGCTTTTTGGCTTTTTAGCTGAATTAGTAGTTGGGTTTCCATTTCCCCACTAAACGTTTTCTCCTTTTAGCAGGGTATCCGAGGACAGCTCAGGTGGGTCAAAGATACTCAGCTTCCCTCATAAAACTGGGGCTGTGGATCCCGGTGGGGGGCGTCCCCTTTACTTATGAGAACCAGGGGGCCAAATCCAACCAATCACCGCCTGGAAGGTTGCGGGTATGTCACACAACCCCTAGCTGGTGGTTTGGATTGGTAATTCGAGGGTTTGAACGCCTGGTTCTTGTAAAGGGGAAATGGGGGGTTCCCCCTCCTCAACCAAACTTCCAAACCAATGCAAACCATCAATTGGAGGGGAGCTGACTTGTTGTTTATCCCACCTGTTTGGAGACTGTTTTCATTTGAGGGGTGAGGAATTGTAGAATATGTTTTGCACTCACTTGGCCAATTTTTTTAAGGCGTGCGGTATCGTAGAACATTCTGCTCTTATTAGGCCAGTTTATGTTTTCGTTTTTTGGTGGGGACGTCTCTGGCTGTTGCTGTTGGATCTTCTCAATCTAGTTTTGAAAGTCAAGGTTTGATTCCTCCAGTCTCTTCATCCATCCTTCATAACCAGAATCTCTGATGGCGTCCGTTTCCCCAGAAAACCCGGGGTTTTGGTTGCTGGCCATATAAAGAGGGCTGGATGTGGAGGGCCAAATTCGGCAGCGGCCTTCCAAAAAATCGACACTACATGCAGAGTCCAGAGAAGAGAGGCCCCCAAAAGGAGTTTTCTCTACAAAGGATGCTTGCTGTTGTGGTTTCGTGCACATAAGTTCACTGCATGGTGCCTGATAGGTTGGGCTTGGCAACATTTGTTCAAACAACCCACCCCCAGGTCCTTTGTCCCATGCAAACCCTTCGGTTCAATCGCCCAAACAGTACCAAGAAACACCGAATCTGCCTGTATTATGTCGAGTTGCCTGGGGTACAACGTAGGTCCTTTGCTTGCTCCCTTAACTTCAGGTTTGGAATAAGTAACATTCGGCAGATAGACAGATAGAATGATTCTTCACTCTCGTTGGCATGCTTTTAGGTTTTCATTGTTTGGGTTTGTTCATTTCTAGTTGGGGCTGCAAAACAAAACAGTCAGGTTTTTGCCACCATGCCAAGGGCTGTAAAGATTTGCAGGGTGTGCATTGTGACATGCACCGGGAGCTTCCAGATGCCAAGCTTCCCGAAACACGAAACCACTTCGCCGCTTCGCCTCGACGAGCTGAACCTTGCGCATGGCGAGGATGTAGCACATGGAGTTGGGGGTCTTTCGTGAACCTTGGGAAAATGTACGGGTTTGGCCTGTTCTAGGGTCTCCCCCCCCGCCCCAAAATGGCGGTTTTCAAGTTTATTTATTTATTTGTTTTAACCCCACCAAAAGGGGTACCATCCAAAAAAGACGAGCCACCCGTACTGTCAGTTCGGGGTTCACTTGGAGGCATTAAACCCAAACTGGTCAGCAAGAACCGGCATTGACCCAGCTGCAAACAGTCAGTGGATCCGGCTACAATCGAACAAGTTACAGGGCTTCTTAAAAACTACAACATTGGCCATGTAACTTACCTTTTCCGTGGGACCAACAGGAGGCCAGCATCTTGGATAGTGTTTAGGATGAGAACTCCTGTTTCGTGGCCAAATTTATCAGGTAGACGCTCAATACCACCAAGCACGGCGATGCCAGGTTGGGGAAGCTCTCCACCCGAAGCCCCAACCAACATCCATGCACTGCTCACATCGGGATGCCTTCTTGTGGCGACAAGCGGCCTGAGCCCGGAACTCTTGCCGAATTCTGAGCAAACCCGCTAAAAAGATCGGTTCTTGCCCCATTCGGGTGGCTGAATTCTCTTTTGTCTATGGGCAGTTTCAGGGGCGCAGAGATGAACCCCGGCCATGTGGTCCCGGAGCGCAGCTTTCGCGCGCCGGCGAAGCCGGCGCCGCCGCGGAAGCCGGCAGCGGTGGCGGTTGCTGGTGCCGCTTGGGGCGGCGCCTGTCGCTGCCATGGCGAGGCGGGGTGAGGGGTGGGGCCTCTTGGCCTCCTGCCTCTCTTGGTGGTTCCCAGCGAGTCGTCCGGTTCAACTGTGGCTTTGGGCTGTTTTTGTAGTTGGTTTAGTGGTTGGGTGTCCATTGAACCCCACTAAAAGTGTTCGACTTTAAGCAGGGATCTGAGGACAGCCCGGGAAACCGACCGCTTCGATGTCCTCGCCTGTTGCGCGTGCTTGTCTACTGGCTGCGTGCTTATCTATCAGGGAAACTACATACAGTACTAAGAAACCTTAATAGCGGTATTAAGGGTTCAAGTAAGGGCATTCAAGAATCCTCCAACAATCTTGGATCTTGGATCCAAATTCCTTGATCCCGAGTATTCAGGAAACTAAGTACAGTGCGAAGAAACCTCAATCAAGGTATTCAGGTTTCAGGGGCGGGGGGGGCGTTCATGGATCCAATAATTCCCTCAAAAGTCCCCCGGCTATCTTGGATCTTGGATCCAGATAGATTCCTTAATACCCGGTATTAAGCAAACTACATACAGTACTAAGAAACCTTAATCCCGCAAATTAAGGTTTGGGTGCGAATTTATTTCGGGATTTTTTCATTTTTTTGGGTTTGTTTTCCGTTTTTCGTCTTGGACAGACAAATGCTGTATTTTACAGCATTTTCTCGCGAAATTGACGTATTTTGCACTAGCCCGTCAACATCCCCAGCATCGTTTTCAACATCCCCCGCGTGTTCTGCCGCCATCCCCAGTATCACCAACAACTCGTGGGTAAAAATCGAAAAAGTAGCTGGCGCGTTGACGGGGTCGAACAAATGATGATTCAATTAGGAGGGCATTTCAATCCCTGTAAAAAAAGAAAAGAAAACAACTAAAAGGTAGCGGGGGGGTTGGGGGGGGGGGGCGGCAGCCCCCCCCCCCATGATGTTCGAAGAAGTGATGATTCAAATAGGGGTGCAGTTAAATCTTTGCAGAAAATCTAAAAAGTAGCGGGGGGGGGTTCGGGGCCGGCAGCCCCCCCATGATGTTCGACAAAGTGATGATTGAACTAGGGGTGCAATGATTAAAGAAAGGGTGCGATAGATCAAAAAGCAACGGGGTTGGCGGGGTGGCTTCCCCTATGATGTTGGCAGACTTGCATGCATACAGACATACATAGATTACATAAAGTGTTGTATTTTACGGCATTTTCTAGCGAAATTGGATGGTCGAACAAGTGATGATTCAATTAGGGGTGCTCCATCATAATCTGGAAATACAATGCGATTTCAAATCGGGATTTCCCATGCTTCGGAAACATGGTCATCAAGAAAATGAGGGGCGTGTTGCCCAGGAAATTCCTTGCATGGCTGATGCCGCACAGTGCCTCGTAGAGCTCGCAGGGTCCGTCAGGATTGACTCGGATGTCTCTCTTGAGCTCTCTGGCGAACTCTCCTTTGGATCATGTCGCAGGCATCGGGAGAACAATCGGCTCAATCTCTCTACTCTCCAGAGCAAGGATTCAAGAAGGGTGCGTTAGAATATACAAAGCAGCGGGGAGGTTGGGGGGGTGGCTTCCCTATGATGCTCGAAGAAGTGCATACAGCATACATACAGACATACATGACACACATAAACATAAATATAAAGAACACTTGCCGGAGAGGAACTGGTGATGCTGATTCCAAAGCCGAAAACCAATGAAAGTGTGCAAAAGCGAAAAAAACAAGCCCGGAGAGGAACTTGTGAAGCAGAGGACGCGAAAAGCCAACGCCACCAAACGCCGCATAAACCAGCGAAAAGCCGCAAAAGCCAAAGCGCGACCTGCCGGAGTGGAACTGGGAATGCAGAGGATGCGAAAAGCCAAAGCCAGAAAGCCACCAAAAGCCGAATAAACCAACCAGAAGCCGAAAAGCCAAGAAGCCCCGAAGCCAAAAAGCCAAGAAGCCAAAATGCCGAGAAGCCAAGAAGCCAAAAGCAAAAACAAATCAACAAAAAGAAAACTCCCTAAAAACAATACCCCTCCCACCATCATCTTTTTTCGACCTCGTTAATCCTCCAGCTACTTTGTATATTTTTACCCACGATTTGTTTGTGATGCCGGGGATGTTGGCCGGACATGCAGGGGATGTTGAAAACGATGCTGGGGATGTTGACGGGGCTAGTGTAGTCAATTTCGCGAGAAAATGCTGTAAAATACGAGACCAACAAATAAAAAACAACAACAAGCCAATTCCCGACTTAATTAAATCCGCACCCCTTTCCTACCCAAAAAGAAACAAGTGGTCAAGGGCGTTTGCCCCTGGTTTGGTGTGCCTTCTCTCGCTCAATGTTCAAAGAGTTTGTCCTTTAAACCCGTCATAGCAGTCTTTTGAACTCGTTTCAACACCGCGCTCGGTTAAACCGTTTCAACATC
The DNA here is from genome assembly GCA_963377175.1 of Effrenium voratum. Lineage (NCBI taxonomy): Eukaryota > Dinophyceae > Suessiales > Symbiodiniaceae > Effrenium > Effrenium voratum. The sequence continues at coordinate 172,467 of CAUJNA010003323.1, forward strand.
AGCCCAGCCCCGCCCTATTCACAGTTGGGCAACTATTGAATGTTCTCCAGCATGCTATGCAGCTCACTTGGCTTACAGCTTGCGCAACTGCTGTGATCACTCGCTCCTGACATGGACTTGCTTGATCTCGAAGGCTCGAGCATCGTGGGCAGAGGTTTGAATTTGTTGCAGCTGGATCATTCGGCCAGTTGAGCGTTGCCAGTCCGGAATCGGTGCAGGCAGAAGACAGCCAAAATGGTGGCGCGGCCGGCGGAATGGCCACATCTACAAGGTCGAGGGCTCCAAGCTCGATCTTGCCTGCCACGCAGCCACTGCATGACGGCGACTGGGGATTATACAAACCAGCCAACGACCCCCGCCTCGTGGTGCCATGGGCATCAGCCTCTCAACCTCGAACTCCCTCACCTCACTTAGGCCTTGGCGCAGTCTACGCAAGGTCCAACAAATATCAACGTCAGCCAACAGCTGAACGGGCTTTCTGGACCTGAACTTTGAAACTTTTGAAGTGAAGATTGGGCGGGCCGACCACCTGAAGCCGCTTCGCAAACTTAACATCCTGCAGCGTCAATTTCCCGAAAAATCATGGAGTTCCCACCTTTGAGTGCCCTTTGAGTTGAATTTGACCGCTGTTCTAGCATGACCACAGCTCTTGAACATCGGAAGCAGGTTGGGCTCCTGAAGAGGCGTGTTCTTTCATTTGCTGAACATATCTAGGCTGAAGCCCCTAAACAGCAGCTTCGAAGCCATCATGAAAAGCTTGGTGCCAGCGCAACTGTGCTCTTTTGGCCCTGTGATCTTGGTTTCGCGATGCTGCCGGCCAACTGGGGAACAACATGCATACCTGCAAACAATGAATTGCTGCGCATTTTGGGGCTCGCTGCGCGCATGACGCACGGACGAAATGGCAACACAAACCGCTTTGAGGCTTCAGACACCTGGGCTAGTTACTAGCATCTAGTTGTTGCGTTTCAAGGCCAATTCGATTTTGGCACACCTTTCTAATTGATGCTGATGCTGGCAAACATAGCGGCCCTCTTCACCTTACCAGCAAATAAGATGATATAATTAAGCCTGACGGTGATAACAGCTCTACCAAGGGACCTTGGTAGGTAGATTCTCGTTGTGCTGTTATTGCTTCCAAGTTCTGAGCAATGCTCCTGATATGGCCACATTGTCATGACGGAAGCCAACACACGCAAACAACACCTTTCAAATGCAAGTCAAGCCAGTCATAAGAATTGGAAAATCCGCAAAGCCAACAGAAAGGAGCATCAACAAAGCCAATGGGAGGGAGGAAGAGAGGCAGAGAGAGACACACACACACACACAGCTGGAAATAGAATGCTTTGACTGAACGATTTCCTGAACCCTGAGTTTTGTTTTTTTTGTTATGGCATCCTTGTTTGTTTGTTTTATTGACTTAATCGTCGTCGACGATCCTTTTTGCTCGTGTTGTCTTCTCTTTTCTGTGTGTTGGTTTCTCGGGGGCCCCGCTTGTTTTTTTGGCACGGCCTTGTTGCTGCGTGGTGGCTGTATTTTGGCTCGGGCGTGTCGGTCGGTCAGTCGGTCGGTCGGTCGCCCCGCTCCGTTGGTCGGTCGGTCGCCCGTCGGTCGGTTGGTCGGTTGGTGCTCCAGTCGGTCGGTCGGTTGTCCCGGTGAGTTGGTCGGTCGGTCGGTGTCTCGGTCGGTTGCCTTGGTCAGTTGGTCGGTCGGTCGGTCGGTCGGTTGCCCCGGTCGGTCAGTCAGTCAGTCGGTCGGTCGGTCGCCCCAGTCGGTTGGTTGCCCCGGTCGGTCGGTTGATCTGCCTGTCATTCAGGTCCGTGTTTCGGTCGACCTGCCTGGGTGACTGTTGATTGGGCCGTCGCTGACGTTTTCTACACACAGACACGCATATAAACACACACACACACACGTACGCACACAGGTATATACAGACATCCATACATACACACACACACACGCACACACGCACACAGATGAGGGCCGTCCTAAAACCCCAGTCTTCGGTTTTAATTATCGCCGAACAGGGAGAAGTAAAAGTTTTCAAAAGCTGTGCGCGCGCAAGGAGCGCGCAAGTGCGGCCCAAGGGACGCGCAAGGTTACAGTTTTGAAGGGTTTCATGTACTGATGTTGTCTAGCTTCATGAAAGGAGGTGATATTTTCTTGCTGTACTTGTGCCTTCCGAATCAGTCAGACGCCAAACGAAGCCAAAGCTTCTGCGGTCATGACTTCAACAATCAGCAATTGACACGACAAAATCCGCGCAAGCCGCGCGCAAGCCGCGCGCAAGTTGCGCGCAAGCACGAGAAGCCCCAGCAAGACATCTAGCCATGCTGTCTCGGATGTCCTTAGCGGCGCGGTTCAAGCAATGGATAGGCACCCGCAACATGCACTTTCTTTCTTTCAGGCTGTGTCCAAGCTGTGTGGCAGAGCCTGCTGTTCTTTCTGTTGGGTCAAGGGTATGTTGCTGGCATTGAATTGCCGGGAGCGACCTCAGCGGGAAAAGTCTTCGTGGGTTGCTGTGTGAACGACAAACACACTGCATAGAAAAGCTTGCGCGCAATCCACACGAAAACTTCGCAAACCGAGGTCAACGAAAACGAGTTTCTGCGCCACTGTGCGCGCGCAAGTACGCGCAAGTGCCGCGCAAGTGCGGCCCAAGGGCCCACTCGCGGGCAAAGGAATATAGGACAACCCCCAGATATATACAGACATCCAGACATACACACATACATACACACACACATACATACATACATACATACATACATACATACATACATACATACATACATACATACATAGATACATAGATACATAGATACATAGATACATAGATACATAGATACATAGATACATAGATACATAGATACATACATACATAGATACATACATATACATACATACATACATACATACATACATACATACATACATACATACATACATACATACATACATACATACATACATACATACATACATACATACAGACGTACATACGTACATACGTACATACGTACATACGTACATACGTACATACGTACATACGTACATCCATCCATCCATACATACTTACATTCATTGCATACGTACATACATACATACATACATACATACATACTTACATACATAGATACACTACGCCATGGTACACAATGTCACGGTACGATACGGTACGGTACGTAACGTAACATAACCCCGTGTACATACATTTACCGACACCACAGACGCACGCATATGCACGTATGTCTACATATATGTATCTATATATTGCTTGTACACCACACCTTATGAAAGCGGTGTGTAAGCTCTGCATCTGAAAGCGTTCTCCAGAGATGTCTTGCAGGCGCTGCTACTGGCGCTGGCGCTGCCTCGAGGTGCGAGCAAATGGGCGGAAGGGGCATGCGTCATGTGGGTGTGCGTGCGTGCGTGTCTGCGTGTGCATCAAAATAGGTGGAGCCCAAAAGGGGGATTCGACCTGGCTTCCCTGAACAACCAACCTGAACAGACCCTGAAACGGGGAGAAAGGTATCTCCTATATGGGTCCATAGTCAAAAGACCCCTTTACTTGGGGTTGACTGGGATGGTCATCCACCTGGTAGTAAGGATCCTTCGTAGCCATTGCAGTGATCCCTGTCAAGGCAACCATGACCAGGCATGAAATTTGACCGTGGCTCAGCCACAAGGCGAGCCATGGGAAGGACACGGGGACCTTTATACGTGGGTTTTCCTTGACGCAGGGTCAGCTCCACGAGGATGGTTAACAGTTTGATCGCCAGTGATTTGTATCCCCCTCCTGTCCATTAATATGGAACGCACCAGAGGGTCCCTTTCAAGGAAAAGTCGTCTTCCAGGACCCCTCTGCCAGGTTCCATGTCAGGACTGGAGGGCAGATGGGAGGCAACTCGATCTTGCCCACCCCTCGAGGCGCGCGAGCCGCGCGGGCGGCACGCGGCACACGCAGCTCGCGAAGACGAGGAGGGACCCGGATTTTTTGGGTTTGCGGTGGAGCTTTCGGCAAGTGGGTGTGTTTCTAAATGAAGGGCACCCATCGAGTTCCCCTTGCAAACCCCCAGAAAACAGACCAACAGGGACTCGCCACTTTCCTCGGTGGCTCCCAGCCATCCGGTTCCTGACGTTTTCAGGTTTTGAGTTGGCGGTCGGGTTTCCATGTGACCCCCAAGTTTTCGACTTGCAGGGAATCCCACGACAGCTGGGAGAACCCAGTTGACTAAGGGACCACGTTTAGTGGGCTCGAAGAAACGGGGCCGCCCACTTTGGGGCGGGAAAATGCCCGCCATGGGGCAAACCGATGTGAGCGAAGCGAGCGAGAGCTGAGATCGAGAGGTGCGCCGCCCAAAGGCACCTTTGAACGCACCGGGATGCGGATGTGGGGCGAGGATGCTCCTGTTTTGTTTTTCTCAGGTTGGGTTGGGGAAGCCTGACAGGCGTGTTTTTTGTTTTTCCTGTTGTTTAGTTGGACCCATTCAAGTGACATCTGTCAAAAAGTTCCGCATGGCGGTTTCCAGGGCAACCCCAAAAGCAATTCTGCGAAGCGCTCAACATGTAGCCGATTCAAGGGACTCAGCTTCCATTCGAGTTATAAGCCCGAAGAGCACCGTCCCAACAAAGGCACACCCATTCGCAACTAAACCCGGTGGTTGAGAGAATCTCCTGGGCCACAGTTGGGGAAGACGTTCATTTCTCAGGGTGCGTGTCGGGTTCGTGAGTATTTCCATGGTGCTTGTTTCTTTTTGTGGTCGGTTACAGAATATTCCAATTAGACAAGCAGCGGATTGGGCTTTTCTTTCAAACGGGGTGTCAAAATTGGGTGACCCTCAAAATGGGTAGGTTTTCTGATAGCTTTCCTTTTACCTTGGTACCAGCTCCGACAACACAGAAACACAGAGTGACTGGTTACCGGCCATCCGGTTCCTTAAGTTTTTAGTTGGTTTTAGTTGGTTTAGTGGTCGGATTTCCACTGAACGCGCAAGTATATTCAACTTTCAGCAGATCTCAAAACGGACAGCCCAGGTGGACCCTTTCTGCCCTCGTGTCTTGAACTGGATTTTCCAGCGTTTGGGGGGGGGCTGTCCCTGAGGCGAGGCCTGAAGTTTGGTGACGGACCCACCCGCCCCAGAGCCACCCTTGGTGAGTTTGAAAGACGGCTTGTGGCTGTAGGCACCAAGAATTGAATTGGTGGTGGTCAAGGTAGGGTTCGGGGTATGGAGGACTTACTCAGATTCCCACAAGAACTAGAAGGCTCCCCCAGGTTTGCGCAAAGGTAGAAAGATCCACCCACCTTCCCACAAGCACAAGTCAGGCCCACTCGATGTTCCACAACTCGCTCATTTTCCCATGCCCACTAGTGACAGCCTTGGCATGTTTCTGGGCAAACTAGAACGAGCTCACCGATTCCCAGGCAGGTTCCTTACTAGTTGCAGTTGGGTGAAAGTAGATGGCACAATTCCCTTTTTGGTTTAGTCATACCCTTCACATAGCCACACACAGGGAATTGCGCCATCTACGTACTTTCACCCAACTGTAGCGGTCTTCCTTACTTCCGGAGTGCGACAATCTTTTTTTGGGCGGGTGTGTTTGTGGGGGAGAGCGCAATTTGTCGGTTAAGGAGTCAAATCTTGGTTTTGTGGCATGAACCTGACTTGAAAGTCACAGAGTATTCACAAGGATGGGAATCCCACTTTTCCAGCCCCTGGGAATGAGTCTTTAAAATTGGAATGATCCATAGTTCTCCACCCCCAAACCGAAACTACCCCCCAGGGGTTTAATGGGATACGCAGCCACGATATTGCCTCTATACGAAGGGGATATTGTATATAATGGGGATATCCCCCAGAAAACCCCTGGGGTAGCTTCGGTTTGGGGGTAGTGGACACCATCTGAGCCACAATCAAAACCCGGGTAGATGAAGGTGCAGTCCCAGCCAGAAATAGTTGCGGCCGCCTTTTCAATTCCTTACATGGTTCTGGGTTCACCATTTCTGTACCAGGTCTTGATTTTGACTCATCTGAGATTTACACGCTGCATAGCGACTGAGGCGAAGATCGAGGCATGCCGGTGCCGCCCTCTGCAAATGGAGGCGCGACGGCGCGAGGGAAGTGCGGGTGGCTGTTTGCTTTGGTCTCAAAGGAAGTTGGAGCCAGAAGTTGTCACCAGGGTATAGGGGAGACTAGGGATATAGGTGTCCTTTTGATCGGCTTGGGCAAAGAAATAGATGGGTTCCAATGGTTTAGAGATGGCCTTACTACCCATGCACCCGGGAAACCCCTCGATTTCTCACCAAAAGGTCACCTATGCAGCCCTTATGGATCGACTTTTTGTTGCTGGCCCCAGACAAAATGGAAGAGCTACGGGGCAACCTGTTGCCACCTACGGTGTTTGTTCTGTTTTGGTTGTGACAAAGTTCGGCCGTCCTTCTTTGCCGGTGTGTTTTTGTTTCTGGCGGGA
>CAUJNA010003323.1:181437-313937 GCA_963377175.1 Effrenium voratum
CAGGTAACGCCTCAAAAAGTCCCTTATTTCGACAAGTTTGAACATTCTTTGCTTGGTGAGTTTGCCGAAACCGTTTTTTCTGCTGCAAATTCACACTTCTTTCCCAACGACGACAAGGAGGAGTTTGTTTCTGGCCCCGCCGCTACGTAATCGCGCGTTTGGACGCATTTCGTGTGTTGCATTTCGTGTGGCCTGCGTGGGACTTCCTAGACATGTATCACAAAAGCGACACATTTTGCATGGTATTTCACACGCTCGCGGGTTCGCGGGGGGGGGGGGGAGGAGGCGTCTTGGGGTGGGGTGGGGTCATAAGTGCCGCGCCGCGCGATCACGTGTATCGCGGGGGGGGGGGGAGGGGGGGGTCTTGGGGTGGGGTGGAGTCATAAGCGCCGCGCCACGCAATGTGAAGGAAAAGACTTTGCGGATTGTAGATGCGGATTTCTGTGTCCCTGTACCCTATCATAGAAAGTTCTTGTCTTGCAGCCGCATAATCATCGCATTGTTCGGTTACAAGTGTTGGAAGGTTTTGTTGGACCCACCATGGCTTGTTTCAACAGAAAGCGGACCGGGGCTGATCAAAGAATCGACATGATTGGTACCAAGTGTCTTTTGCCAACTATTCAGCTACGCATGGGGACATGTTCTTGGTACAGCTTTGGCTTCTGTTCTTTCGGCTGGTGATCCCTTTTGCTCGCAATCTTAAATCGCTTCGAAAGCACGAAACCTAGGCGAAAAGGACCTTTCCCCCATTTTTCCAGAAAAACGAGAGAACCACCAGACCTCCTTCAAGTTAGTTCTTCTGTTTCGTGTGGCCTGCGCGGCACTCGGCGACTACCTGCAGAAAGCAAGGCGGGTGGCCGCGCGGTTACGCGGCGGCGGCGCGTTGTTTCTGCTATTCTTCAACCAGGCCGTGTGTATTCAGCTTCTTACCTGGTTGCTTCTTTGAAGTACACGGTGAAAGCACACAAGGCAGCTGGTGATGTCGAGTGGCGTCCACTGCATGCCACTGTAAAGACCCCTCTAACCGGCGGCAGGAAGTTCATCACTTGGTTGTTGAAGCCTGCTCTCAGAAAGCTCCCACACCTGGTGGTGAACAGTGAGCAAGTGGTGCGCAGATTGCAGAACATGACTGTGAGTCCATCAGCAAGGCTCATTAAGATTGACATTAGAGACTTTTTCATGGAGGGCGATCACCTGCAGCTCATTGAAGCTTGTTCCTCTTCTGTTGAGAGTTCTTGGAGAGCTCCGTTCCGAAGCATTTTGCGGTACATTCTTGACACGCAGTACGTCAAAGCTTCTTCTGTCCCGGGGCGGCTTTTCAAGGTAAAGCGCTGGGCAGGCATGGGCTTACTTTGCTCTGGAGAAGTGTGTGATATGACTTTCTACAAAACTGTCGAAGAGCATATTTTGCAATTTCTGCAGCGCTGGGGCATAACTGAACATTGCCGGTTCCGCGACGACATCTTCATCGTTGCTGACGGTGGATTTGACTCGACCATGCAATTCATCCAAGCCCTCAAGCGAAGAAGTTCTGTTTGGGAGCTTAAGGTTGAGTCTGTGTCTCAGACTGAGGTTGCTTTTCTGGATGTGAGGGTTTTCAAGGGCAGCAGGTGGTTGTCTACCAGGTGTTTGGACACTACCATACACCACAAGATAACCGCGCAGAAGCAGGTGCTAGCAATCACAAGCCTGCACCCACCAAGCACACACCTAGCTTGGCCGCAATCCATGGTTCATCGCATTAAGTCCTTGTGCAATTCGCAGAGCAGCCAGAGGGGAGAGCTTGACCATCTTAAACGCATGTTGTCGGAAAGGTGTGGAACTAAGCATGTTCAGCTTGTGCTCGGCGACCAGCGACAACGTGTGCCCAGAACCCTTTTGCATGACACTACGCAACGACTGGTTTCAAGACTCATCATTCCATACCATCGGGAGTGGGAGATTGGAGCCATTCACGCAACCTTGCGGAAGGTGCTTGAGCGATATTCGAATATCTTACAAGCAACTTTGAACAGACCTTTGTCTGTAACTGTTGTGCACGCACTACAACGACGCCATTTGGACATTTTGCTCTGGAAAATGGCAGAAAGATCATGGCTGGAGGCTGGGGATGGAGGTGGCTAAACCTCAAGCTCAACGCGCCTGAAGGGTGACCTGATTTCTTTGGTTTGAGAATAGGCATTGCGGTTCACAGAAGCATTCTTTAGCTGGCTGACAGACAGTGCATTTCAGAGACTTATCAGCTTGCTTGTGGTCACCACAATTCAGTGACACATCGGTTTGATTTATTTGCATTCAGAAGCATGTTTGTCTTGATGATTGCCACAGCATTGTGACGCATCGATCGGATTTGCATTAGACATTTGCAGCGCTCATCTCAAGTGGTGAGGACGTAAACCCCAGTAGGCTTTTCCAAGAAGCCTGGAGAGAGTGCTTGTGCGCCTTGAAAAGAGTGCCACGTAGTGCGGTGCGAGGTTTGTCCTCATAGGTCTGTCCTTTTTGGTGGGTTTGCTTAACCAGATAGTGGTCGAGATGGGGGTTAATTGCCCATTTACCAGGGAAGCCCATCCATTTTTCCAAAAGGCCACCTATGTTTGTCCTAGGTTGAATCCCGGATAGTAGACAAGGACAGGGTTTATGGGTTGAATTCCGAACTCAAAGTATCCAGTTTCCAGAAAGGATGTCCACCCTTGTCGAATTGAGACAACCAGTCTTGAAGGTTGGGTTCCAAGATTGAGCAAATCCGCAGGCTGGCAATCAACCTGACGAATACCTTCATAGTTGTGGAACATTGGGCTTTAGGTTCAGTGATGCGGGGTCCTCCAAGTGGTGAGGTTGTAGGAATTATCCATACTGGTATCACAGAAAGGGACATTTCCCTACGACTGAAGACCCTCAGCGAAATGTCAGCCAACTTTTGCAACGCCGGCGAAGCACCTTGCGAATGGTGTCACTTTTGGGCGTGCGACCTCACACATGAAGGCTCTCTTGGGGGTTCCCCTAAACAAAGACACCCGTAGGGGGCTTCTGCTTTTTTATGATTCAACTGAGTTCCTGGACTTTCGTCACTCTTTGGCTTTGAAGTTTGGACCACCAACAAGCTCGAAGTTGGCCAAGCCACTCAAGCTCGTCAGCTCCAAGGCCTCATGCCGCGGCTTATCTTAGGCTCCAGGGATAGTCGTCCGCCCCCCCCACCCCCCCCGGTTGACACCTCTGGAGGCTTAGGGAGAGCATCGCCAGGAGCAGTGGCCCTGTCGCTGCTTGAGCCGTCGGGCGGCCGGAAACGGGAGGCAAGGGATGGGGCCTGAGGTTGGCAGTGGGGTCAGTTGGTCTCGGCTGATCCACGCCGTCGATCGATGAGCCGAGATTCATAGGACTTCACAAATACCTGCCGTTCGATTGCAGTGGATTTAGTCCTCCTTGAAATGCGCCCTACACCTGCGAATGTCCAGCAAGTCACCGTTTTATGACAAAATGGTGGGCGGGGGTCCAACACGGCACGTTTTCAGGGCATGAGTACGCTACTATCCATGTTTAGCTCCTTTGGAGTGTCTGAATGTCACCTTCACGCCAACTTTCGAATACCTTCACCAGATGTAATGCGATTCATGGGGCAGGCTCTGTTTCATTCCTCTCATTTCAGCAGGCTCTCAGCCTGTGCTGAGGCAAGAGAAGAGCCTCCAAAAGTGGGGGGGGATCGATCGGTGCAATGGAACCCACCAATGGATCAACTGAAGGGGAAGTCCAGGGACTTTTCGGCCGCGTTTTTTTTTTTTTTTTTTTTTTTTTGGATTCAAAGGATCCGAATCCTTGTAAAGTAGGTGGTGCTTGGATGTAGCATTCTACCGGAACCCTGAAGAAGTGATATACTTCCATTTTCTGCAATGATTATTTTTCCTCTTTTCCCCCGGTTCGGTTTTAAGGGAATCTATCACTACTGGACATATGTTTATTTTTCCAGGGGACTTAAGCACATGGAGGTTTTCTGTTTGCTCCCCATTTTTGGGGGAGTCCCCCATAAGGATCCCTTTCGCTAGCAGGAGCAGCAGATGAAGAAGTTCCGGGAGTGGCTGAAAGAAGGCGCCTTGTCTGCACGCAAGCTTCCAAGTTGCGCTGGTTTCATGTCGGGGTGATTGGACTCAAATCCAGCAATACTAGATCAAATCAGCGAAAAGATCAAAAATCAAAGCCAAATGGACGCTCCGCAATACTAAATCAAATTGACGCTCAAATCCAACAATACTAAAGTGGAAGGCTTCCAACCCAAGTGTCATACTTCCCTCCCAACAAACATGGAAATGGAGAGGCGCTCTCAAGATGTTAGTGAACCAAAAGTCGCCTGTGCGCTTCCATTGAAAATGCTCAGTAGGGAATGACCCAGGGTGCTGGGAATGAACCTAGGGCGATTCCCTTGAAGGAAACCATACAGTGGGTGGACGAAATCCTGCACCACCCAGAAAACCAGGAAATTATGATTCCCCTGTAAATTCCAACCAACTATGGTTTCAACCATGGTTTCCAAGTAGCTCGAAATGGTTTTCGTAACCATGCACAACAAATGGGTTATAGGAATCAGAGAGCTTTCACCCCGCAATGGACAGGCGTCTTCATCATAGAGCCCAACAAGTGTTTGTCGTGTTTACGGCCTGTCAGATCACCAGGTCATTTAGAGAAGCCCAAAGGAAAGGGCTGGTCTTTGAAGAATGCCTTGAAAGGGACCCACCAATTCACTCTCTGAGTTCACTCAGGACGTGAACCCGCCAACATCCCGCCTTCCAGAAATTGGAGACCTCCAATTGATGGTGTCAAGTTCCGGAGTCCCTTTTACACCACCCTCAAAAGCATTCTTTTCAGCTGGAGCCGTTCTTTTTGGGAAGCCATCAACCATGATTGGTGCCCTTTGCCAGGTTGAGCCACCGATATTTGGTCTGGCCCCATTATTTTACCATGATCAAAATCACCCCGAAGTGGTAGGCTAAAGGGAAATAACTTTATCCTATGACTTCTATGATAGCCAGGAACAGTCAGAATAATGGTCCCGAAATTTGGCCGCCAGTTGGAGCCTCCAAAACACGAAAAGATCTTCCCTTAGGTTGCACCACCGAATTTAAGCCGCCAAAAAAGGAAACGATCCACCGATCCACCCAACGAAGACGGCCGATTCGTGCGCTTCGTTGAGAGCTTCAGGTGGCGTGGATCTACAGGGCGTGCGCTTCCGACAGTCCGCTGGAGGCGAGGGATTTCGAAAGGGGGCAATACCGAGGGGAGGCGGACTGGGGATGGGACCATGCACACATATGTGTACTTAAACCTGTATGTGTATATGTATATATGTATAAACGTGTATATATATATATATGTATATGCATATGTATATATATATATGCATGTATGCAGATACATAAATGTATAAATGTATGAATGTATAAGTGTATGTGTATATGATCATACGTGTATAAATACATTTAAGTCCTGGAGTGCTTGACGAAATGCGGCTCCACATGCACAGGCACACAACAAGTCCAAACAAAAAAGTCCAACCCCACAGCTTCCAAAAACATGCATCTGCACAAAAAACAACTTTGTAAGAAGCAGCTTGTGAAAATAGGACCAGCACTCGAAAACATAATCAAACAACAGCTTTGAAAAACAAAGAAAGAAAAAAAGCAACAACTTGTGAGTCACTTGCTCAAAACCTGGTATTAAAATGGTCGTAATCCCAGAACCATGCTTCAAGAATTAAGAAGGCGGAATCCCGCAACTATTTCTGGCTGGGACTGCCCCTTACTAACCTTCATCTACCCGGGTTTTGATTGTGGCTCTTGTAAAAATAGGACCAACACTCAAACATAATCTGCTGAAAAATTCTATCCTGAGGAAGAACATACTGTAAACACCATCATTTCGCACGTGTAGCCCAAACACATCTTAGACCACTTGCTCGGCGTGCAACATAAACAAACAAGATGCTTTCAAGCTGGGCGGGAGAAAGCGGGAGGGGGGTTCCATGCTCCCAACGTGACCATGTTGATTCGTTTTTTTGTGGGACATATTGACTTTTGAGATTTGAGCGTGCCGCTTTTTAGAGGACCCAACAAAATGGGCGGTTTTCCTTTTGGCTTTAACACCACCAAACGGGGGGTATCTGCACAAACAAGACACCCCCCATTTCTGCTGAGTCCGTCAATTATTTTCAATCGCGTTTTCTTCACATTGTCAGCTACCCCCCCCCCCCCCACGATGTAAAGTGGTAGCCCCCGAGGCCCAGAGGCCAGAAGTTCTTTAGGTACCCGGCAATTGGTGGCTTGGCGAGTTGGATGTGAGCCGCCAGATTGGGGAAGGCGCCCCTCCAAAGCAAGCCTTTGCTCCACAGCAAGTAAGGCAGGTGACCCGCTGCCCTGGGAGCTTTTTTATTTTGTCCCCAACAGCTGAAAGCGATTTGGGGTCCCTGCCCCAGAGATCGGCTCGTTCAATGTGGTTTTTCCAGCTTTCAGGGAGGGTTCGAACTGAGAGTCGGGACCTGTTGGGGATACCACCTGCGCTTCTTTTTTCTTTTCTTCCCAACACGCTTAAAGTCCAGGAGCCCGGAGAAAAAGTCTAACTCGTTTTTTTTTTTTTTTTCTGAACCCCTACATTTTTCCCTGCACTTTCCGTTTTGGATCATCCTGGCTTCCTGGCTTATCTTGCTGGTGCGAGAAGTAGGGAATGAGAAATGGAATGAACCATTTTGGGATTCCCTGAAAGGAAACCATCAGTTGGATGGTTTATAGGGGTCTATTCATTTCTCATTCCCTGCATCTCTCGCACCGATCGCAAGTGTTGTCCTTTTCGCGAGGTGCCGCAATATGAGGCTCCCAGGTTGATCGCCTCAGCTTCTCTCTGGGTGCTTTGGAGGGGCTCCTTTCCCTTGACCCTCTACAAGAAGCAGCGGTGCGACACCACCAAGTACGGGTTACCTGATCTGCGTCCCCTGGATTCGCTCCTCCTGCCTCGGGATTCGGGATTCGAGATCGCTCAGGCTGGGGCCTCTTTGCGGGCCGTGCCTTCCGCGAGGCGTGGGGGGGGGGGTTTGACGGTGTGTCCGGTTCTACTTCTCCCTAAACGGCACGGACCCAACAAGATCCGATGTTCCCAAAAGGGGGAAAACCTGAAATTTTGGGAAAATCCCATGGGATGTGTGGGTTCTATAGAACCAACCATTTGCCGAGTATGTTACGAACATTTTGGGGTAGACTAAATGTGCAGGTTTTAGTCTGTTTCCGCTTTAGTGCAACCCATTTTGGGGTTGCCCTATTTGCACAACCACCGCCATGTGATTTTTCCGGTTCCGTGCCCGTGTTTGGCCTTGCACCGGAGTCCACGAGCAATAGCACCCGACCTCCGGTGGGTCCTTTTTTAGGATTGCCCCAAACCACCCAAACCACCCAAACTAGGCCACAACTCACGCAACCACATCCCTAAAGCAACCCTAAAGGCACCTCTTAACCAGCAGCAGCACACCCAACACAAATTAGCTCCAACCCCAAATCCACCCCAGGTCAACCCTAAACCCGCCCAACAGCGGGCTTCGCCTAAATCAACCCCAAACCTCCCCAAGACCCGCCCTCATGAAGATCTAAGCCAGCCCCCCCCCCCCCCAAATAAAAACCAGCCCCGAACAACTCCCAACTGCCACCCAATCAGAGCCAGTAGGCAACTCCAGGTCCAAGTGAAGCGGATGGCTGGGGATGTTGCCAGCCCCAGGAAAAAAGACGCCTCTACCCCCCCTGACCAAGCAGTGCGGAGAGCGGAGCATTCGCTTCAGGGCGAGGTGGTTTTCGAGGTGCCCCGAGACCTTTGCATCGAGGCACGAGGGGTAAAAGGGGCGTGGGTTCGTGGGAGCCACAATCAAAACCCGGGTAGATGAAGGTTAGTAAGATACCGGGTTTTGATTGTGACTCACGGGGTCTCAAGACATGGGGTGCTCATCAAATTCCACTGTGACGTTGGGGTCAGAATGGGTATGTCTTTTTCGGAAATGGGTATATACGTATGTCTTTGTTTTTGACGGACCGCCCCCCCCCCCCCAACAAAAAAAAGACAGAGAGAGGTTGTTTTCCTCTTGGCTTCCCTTTTAAACCACCACAAAAGGGGTACCCGCAAAAAGAGGCATACCCGAATGGCTATCGTGAACTATGGCTCACCTGCAAACTGCGTTTGGGTCCTCTCGAACCAACGTTTCGGGTACGTCGGTCGGGGCATTCGCTGGACTCGGCGCATCGCTAGTTGAAGGGCGATAGCTCAAGGGACACCTTTTCCCCGGAGGGCAGCCGACGGACTTTTTGGAGCAAGCCTGGTTTTCGCTTTTCTTCCAAGAAGGGATTGTAATCCAAGCAAAGCGGAGGCACCGGTTTTGGCCAAACACCAACAAGGAATTGTAATCCAAGCAATTTGCAGCCCCCTATTCAAAGTGCTCTTTGTCCAAAACTTGACCAGCTCTGGTCTTGGCGGCTGGGGCTGGGATTTGGCAGCGTGACACAGTTGCCGAGCTTTCAACCTAGCCGTACACGTGAGCGAAATGGCCGGATCCACTTGGCTGCGGCTCAAAAACCGTTGCCCAAAATGGGACCCTGGTAAGTAGAAACATGAACCAACACCTGCGTAACCCCAGCTGTTCCGTTCTGAGCCACATCCACTTGACTCCATTCCCCTCTGTTCTCCGTTCAGGCAAGCACCGTGGGGAGGTAATCAGACCCTGTTTGGTGGCTTCTGAGTTGGATCGCAATACCAAGCTTTTGCAGCCACTCGGCTAATGTGTCCCGCTTCATCTTAGCCCTACTAACATGTATTTTTTGGGGACCAACTTAATCATGGCTCATTACTCCTTGTGGTGATAAAGTCCTTCGTACTGACAAGCTTGAAGTGGGTTTGAGGGGGGCTTTGAATGGGCTTATGTGGTATCCCCAAGTGACCCCCTAAGTTGCCCCCAAGTTACTCCCCTACAGAAAACACGCAACGCCAGAACCCACCCATTTGAAGGAACGGAAACTCCTTTTGGGAGTCTCAAAAAAAGGGTTAACCTCAAAGGGAAACCAGCCGAGGCCATTTTGGGGGGTCACCTATTTTGAGCCACACCGCAGAAAAGATGATATGTCCCACTAGTGGGAAAAGTGAGCCTTGGTCATTTGGGGGCCGAATGGAATATTGATCAATCCCCACATGCTTAATTAAACCGCTTGTGCAATAGCTGTTTCGGTCAATCCCAGAATTTACCTCTTGGATAACCAGGTTAGGAGAGGCAGATTTGTGAAACAGCACGCATTTGGGGAAAAAGAACGAATCCCCCCTTGCCCCCAACTTGCCCCCACTTGCCCCCAAGGTTGCACCCCCAAGTTGCCCAAGTTACTCAGGTTGAACCCCAAAACCCGCCCATTTGTAGAAACCCCAAGAAGTCGGATGCCCCCCCCCCCCCCCTTGGCTTTGGTTTCCAGGTGCCAGCCGCAAACTTCGAGCTGGGGGAGGACGACCTGGTCTTCGCCCGGGCGCGCGACGCACGACGCGCGACGCGCGACGCGCGCGCGGCGCAGCGCAGTCGGCTGGTTGGGTTCGTATGAGGACCGAAGTTTGGAGACACGGGGGGTCTGCCTTTTTTGACCCGACCAGGCTGACAGTTGGCGATTCGATTTGATGGTTTCCAGGCAACATGTTGTCCATGTCCGGAGTGGTGGTTCCAAGTGGGTGGCACGGTGATAGACCCTGTTTCAAGTGCATTCTTGGCCTTATGGAAGGTAATGTCTCACTATGCCTGCTACGAGCGGTAAATAAACAGGACCGCGCCCCTTGTGTAAGGTACACAAGGCATCCATACATCCAAGCACCATACTTGAACATGACCTTTGGCATGGTGCCGCAAGTGAGACCGAAAGGAGTCCAGTAAACAATTAGGTATGCGTGAAAATTAAACCACCACAGAACCGCAGGTTTAGTCCTTGGTTTCCATTTTGGGTACCTATGTTTGCAGGAATGGCTCTTTCTATGAACGCCCGCCTCATTGAACATGCAACATTTTCTGATGCTGCTCTGGGTATGCGGAGAGGGGAGTAGATGGAGCATGTCGTGTGGCGCAATATGACAAGCCAAGGATACCTGGCCACATCACTATCACGTGCGCGTTTTGTTTGCTTTACATAAAGGATCCCCAACCTGGCTTCGGTTTTCCTTTTGGTTTCCCTTGCAACACCCCAACAAGGGCCCCCCACCCAATATGTTTGTTTCATTCTTCCACCGAGCGGGGAATGGGGGAACGAGCGCTAGAAAAACCATGCCCTACGGTTTCTTTCCCGGAATCCCCAGGTTCATTCCCAAAACCCGGACCCGGTCATTCCCTGCCTATCGCACTAGCAAGACGTTTCACCTCCCCTCAGCAACTCACCCAAGAGGTTGGTTCCAAAGTACCAGCTCAATGGGGGACTCTCCAACTTGGGTGGTTTCCTTTTACAACCCCCAAAACAGCAGGTACCAACACCAAAAAGGACAGACCCAACTGGTCTGGTCCCTTCTGGGGCCGCACCGAGCGCTCCGAGCGAGCGTTCCTTGCCGCGCAGGCGGCGCGGGAGGAGGACGCGGACGCCCGGCTGTCACCGGAGCAGAAGGAGGCGGTGCTGTCACTGTGCCTCGTCACAAGCAGAACTTCCAAGGCGAATCGGCGGGATCAGCCTGACCTTTGCAAGCCAAAAAAGTGGCAAAGGGGCGTGTCACCTTGGTGGTTGGGAAATTGGTTCCTGGTGCTATTCCAGATGGTCATTTGATTGATCTCACCTTCCGTTTGATTTGGCTCGGAAGCGGCCATCCGGTTCCAGAGGTTTTTAGATGCTTTTAGTTCTTTTAGTGGTGGTTTCCACTAAGTTGATCAAAAGGTCCGTAGTACATGGGATGATCATTGGACAGCGGCGAAAAACGTGCAGGGAGAATCGGCTGCATCGATTTGAAGCTTGTCCTGGTGGCTCGGAACCAGAAATCCCGCTCCTGAGGGTTCCATTTCGCCCACGAACAGCTTGCACTTTCGCAGAGGGGTCGAGACGCAACTTTGTTTGAACGCCTTGTTTTTGTTGCTGAGGATTCCAGAGAGGATCATTTGCCTGGCTCAACGCCATGGTTGGGCTGATCCTCAACCTCCTCGTTTCGGTCGAAATCGACCACCCCTGGATATCTGCATCTACAGGGCGGGTTGCTAGCCACAAAGTGGAACCCTGTTTTTTGAAGGGGTGAGGAGTCTCATCCCTTTGCAATCTCTTTGGAAGCTTATCTCGAAACTTGAAATTTCCTAAGTTACGGTCAACATCCATGGTCAATTTGGGAGGAACGCGGGAGACTGACTAGAACAACCCATAGAACATGGAAACATCCTTTCTAATAGTTTGGGAGTCAGAATTGCCATATGGAATTGGCTAAGATTTGTTTTGTATGCTCCAGCTTTGTTTTGTGCACATCAAGGTTTCCTCGGCCTTTCTCAAAACTAGGGGTCCCTTTTTGCACGGTTTCAAGGGGAAACCAAAAGGAAACCAACGAGCCGAAGCGGCCCCGAACTTTTCGAAACACCCATGTACATTCATAGATATATCTATCCATGTATATATATATATAGCACAGCTGTTGTGGGGGAACTCATATCATTTTTGGGAAGCACCCTCCTGTTGTCCTAGGTCTCGGCAGCTGCTGGAGCGGCGGAAGAACAACGAGCCCTACATGGCAGTGCTGCCAGCACTTCGGAAGCAGGGGGCATGCCCCCAAATGTTCATCCCAAAGCATAGAAACCATGGAAGCCATTGGGAACCATAAACCATGGGAACCATAGAAATCATGGCGCACATAGAAACCATCAAGAACCATAAACCTGGGGAACCATAGAAACACGATAGAAAGCATGGGAGCCATTATCAAGATGGAATTGGGGGAGGTAGGTGACCCTTGGTTTCCCCCACAAAAGGGAAGACCAAGACAAAGGTAGGCGGGGACCCCCCCTTGAGCTAGGCGGGGATATTTCTGCAGAGCTCCTCTGATTACATTGCCCTGCAAGGTGGATTCCCTTGCCCACGAATTTGGCGAAGAATCCATTATTTGATTCCTCTGCAAAACTAGCATGGGCTCATTCCCTGAGTTTTCAGGCGAACATGCGGGTGTTGGGTTTCGTTGTAAAGTGGATTGGCCACTCGAGGTAGAAATCCCCAAGTCTCGGGAAGTGACACTTGCCACCTTTGCTTCGAGTGAAATCCCGGGGTTTTAGAAGGCCGCTGAGTAAGAACATGGAACTCCAAGAAAGTCCCACAGAAGGAGAACCTCGAATGATGGCTCTTTGGGTTCCATGTTCTGCAGAGTACCACTTGGAGGTTAGCCATCCGGCGGTTCCTGTGGTCTTGAGTTGTTTCTATTGGTTTCGTGGTTAGTTTTCGTTTCCACGCCACTAAATCTTAAACTTTTAGCAGGGCATCTGGGAGCAGCCCAGCCTAAGGTAGACTACGCCCACGGGTTGTTGCTTTGCCCAATTGGCTCCAACATAGCTGTTGTTTTGCATTTTCTCAGCATAGAAGTAGGACAGAGGAATGTCCAAACCGACTGAATTCAAGATTCCCTGGAACAGTTTGGCCTAAAGCTTTGAGATTGTCTTTGGACCTGCGCTTTTTTTTGCTGCTTTCCCCAAAGCACTGACATCTACACTGACACACACACACACACAGGCACATCTACAGGTGTACCATGTCGTCTACACGGACGGTGTCATTTCTACTCTGCATGTCTCTTTCCTCCACATGTCTGAACACACTGCAAAATACAGTGTCGTTATTGATTCGTCACCTATGCTAGCAGATGTTTCGTCTTTCGGATTGACAGGCCACACCTCGAACACGGATTCCGTTCTCGCATTTAAGTATGGCTTTGCTTGACAACACTGGGTTTTACAACGGTTTTAAGTAGACGTAGCAATCACATTGGACAACTTGGGTGCATTTTGCAGCTTGGATCTCTGAAGCTACACAGGTGAGCCACGATCAAAACCCGGGTTGCTGAAGGTTAGTAAGAGCCAATCCCAGCCATAAATAGCTGCAGCCGCCTTCTTAATTCTTTACATGCTTCTGGGTTCGCGATTTTAATACCGGGTTTTGATTGTGGCTCAGTTGAACAAAAAACGGTACGCCTGAAGATGAAAGCTCTGACATCTGCACAGGCCGAACAAAACAAAACAGAAACTCCAGACCAACTCCCGGGAGTCTGGGGATGCTGGCTCAGAGCTTCTTTTTTGTGCTTTGTGGGCCTTACCGCATGTTTTGGAGCTTTAAACTGTGAGTATTTCTTCTACTCTCTTTTTTGCGGGGGGGGGCCGGTGCAGGCTTCAGATCAGGTAACCCTTAGTTGGTGGTTTGGATTGGTGGTGGTTTGGATTTGGATTTGAACCCCTTGCTTTTATAGAGGGTTGATGGGGTTTCCCTTTCCTTAACGTCCAAACCACCGGGCGCCAAACCACCAACTAGGGTAAATCTGATAGGTGGGGTTTGTCTCAAACTTGGGCAACCCCGCTGAGTTCCTGGACTTTTTGTGTTTTTGTTTTTGGGAAGTAGGGCTGTTTGCCGCTCCTTGTCGTCCAAACCATCGGTGCAGCGCCATCAGCATCATGAAACATAGAGATCCTTGGTCCAGCCGGCGACTTGTGCAGCCAGCCGGACCTCAGCGATCGAAACCTCTCCCGAGGACCCTCCGGCGCTGCACCCGCTGCAGCTGCGGTGGGCGCCCAAACTGGCGGCGGGCTCTCGCCTGCTGCAGCGCGCCTCCGGTGCAAAGAAGTTGAGGGGAAGGAAAGGTGTTCGAGCGAAAACTTCAGGTACCCCACTTGGCCATGGGCAGAAGCTATGGCTCCATTTTGGGGTGGGTGAACATCCATTTGCCACCTATTTCACCAGGGTTTCGCTGGGTTTTGACCCAGAGCCACTTCGAGGGGCGATTTGGAGTGGTGGGTTCCCTCTCCGGACCTTGAGAAGTGGCAATTAAACAGTTGGGCGGAAGGGAGCGAAGGCGTTCCGGACACCACCTCTTTTTTTTTGGGGGGGGGGGGGAAATGGGCTTCTCAAGGTTGGCCGAATTGGACACATCGGAACATATGATTTTTGGTGGGCCAAGCTTTTAGGATGACTGAGTTAGTTAGGCTTCCCCAGGCGATTTTAAGGTGGGGGAGACTCCATGGTTAGTTTGAGGGAGTATAGAAGCCGATTGCCTAACCCCCCCCCCCCCCGAAAATCACCAAGGGCTTGCATGTTTTTTTTGTACTGGGGGGTTCAGTGGGTGCTGCTGACCTTTTGGGGATGATTGTTCTACCTCGCTCGCGCGTTGCCATGGCAGAGGGTTTTTTCCATCTGGCCGACAGGTGGGATGTTTGTGGAAGGAAATGTACGACTAGACCAACAGGTGGAAGCTAGGTCAGTAAAAGGGTGTGAACTATGATCTAGGTTTGGTTAGGTAGGCTGGTTGATTAAGGTTTAACAGGTTGAGATAAGGTGACTTATCGGTTGATCCATCTCGAGGCGCAAGTTGAGTCTGAACAGATGGGCAAACAAATCGAAGGTTTGAGGTGCTTTCCCCAGACGGAAGCTCCTAGGCTGCGTGGGTCGGGTCCGAGTGAGTCGCTATTTCGATGGGCGACCGTGTGTCCGTTTTGTGATCCGGGTCATTAAGAAGAGAAGCTGAAAGGAAGTCCGCGCATGGGGACACACATACGATTGCCACCCTTCAGGTCAGCCGCTCTGGTTATCATTTCTGTTGCTCCCAGACGTAGGAAAAGACCAGCCCTGAAAACAGGGGTTGCTTCCCCATCCCAATGGGGTTCAGCTGGTTTCCTTCCAGGTTTCCATTTCAGCAGTGTAGAAATCAGGGCTTCCAATTTGGGCACATACCCGCCATTTGTTCCTCCAACCCAAGGGCACAGGTCTGTGGAGGATAAAACATGGTCCCCAAACTATGAGAAAATGAAGGGGCAACACTATTGAGCTGGGGCCCAGCCAACGAGCCAATGGCCCCTACACAAATTGCGTCAAAAAGCGTGCAAATGCTATCCACAAAAGGATGTGACTCATGTCAGCCTGCTTGCTTGATGCGTCCGAGGCATGCATGCGACCATCCAGGAGCGCCGCCTGGCATACATGACTTGTGTGGGACAGGCCTATGCGCTTCCTTGTTTCTTAGTGAGAGTCGTGAGCAGCAGCTCCTTTCGTCCAACAGCAACGGTCACATGCTGTGGCAATGGCAGTGGTTTTCGCTGTTCTGGTTGCCCTCATCGTCGTTGTCGCTGTCGTCGTCGTTGTCAGGTGGCTTGTCGAGTGGTCATGGTTATGGTCGTGGTCGTCCTGTGGTGTGTCGCGTGGTTGTGGTCGTCGTCGTGGCTGTTGTGTTGGTGGCTGTGGTTGTTTGCATGGATGTGGTTTTACGGTTTTACGGCTTGACGGTTTTTACGGCTTTACGGTTTCACGGTGTTTGGTTGTGATCATCATGGGCCGCGTGGCCGTCGCGGTTGAATTCTGGTTTGGTGATCTCCCGGCTCGCCGAGGCGACGAGGCCTGCATGGAGGAGCTCTTGCCCGTGGAGCGGGCCCCTCGGTAGGTGGGTTGGGGGGGGGCCGGAGGGGGAAATTCATTCAGCAGCGACATGATGTCGTTTTGCTGGGGGGTGGATTCCTCGTTTCCGCTCGGTGAGTTGTGGTTTTCCCAGAAGCTTTCGGGCAGTGGTTGTTTGCAAAAGCTTTTGTTTTGTTCACTGCTCAGCCCAAAGCAGATGGATGCTCCGCTTTTCGTTTCTCGCGGGTTAGTCACGCCACAGATCGTGCAACAGCCGAGCCTGCTGAGTCTGCCTCACAAGTACCCACAGAGCAGCGGATGGGCTCCCATTGGTGTCCTTTTGATGGGTTAGTTTGGTTAGAACTAGATGGGGTTTACTGGTTAGCTGGGTTTTATGCCCCGTTTACCAGGGCCACCTATTTGTTCAAGAGAAGGCCACCTATGTTTGGCTCTTTAACAACTGGGCATGGACCGGAGTTGGCCATCCCCGTCAAATTGTGTGAAGCTCACTCCTTCGGTTCGCAGTCGGGAAGGCCGTCCCTTCCACCGAGGCAGACCCATATGGGTCTGGGTCAAATCAAACCCACCAAAAAGCCGCAGGTTTCAGTCTTTGGTTCCATTTACCGGGGCAAGCCATTTTGGGGTTAACCACAGCCATATCCCCTTTGGAAAGTACCCATTTCCTCAGACCTTGGGCTCAGCGAGCCAGAAGAGTGGAATGATTCAGAAACTCTGCGGGTGGAGATCTTCGTAGAAAAAGTTGGGGTCAACGAAGCAAAGGACGCCCTTTTCCCCAAGAGCTACCTTGTGACATGCCCCCACCTGATGCCCCAGCCTCGCCCGTGGGAAGGTGAAACAAATCCCAACGTTGCGCCCGGAGAAATCTACCGCGTGGAATGGTCCCTCCAAAAGAGAGCCGGAGTCCCACAAGGGCGATCAACATCAACCAGGGGGTAATTCTCTCGGCCCTATGTTTTTCCTATGCTTTTTTTTTTTAGTTTTTTTTCCTTGGTTTAGTGGGGGTTTCCATTTAACCCACTAAAAAAGTCACTTTTTGCAGGGGATTTGAGGACAGCGCAGTATTGTGGATGGACAAACTCCTGCGCCCAGCTGAATGAAAGAAACCCGATCTGAATACTGTTTGACAAGCCACCTACCTACCTACCTACCTACCTACCTACCCTCCTGTCCACGAACATTGAACCTGACTGAGGGCCTTTGGTGGGTTCCAACGTGGACAGAAGGGTAAGTGGTGCGAATGGGATTTCTCCCATCGGGTTGGCATGCGCGTGTCTTGCTTTAAGAATCGGACCCCTCCAAAATGGCTTCAGTGTTCCTTTTTGGTTTCCCTCAACCCCCCAAACAAACACTGCTACCCTCAAAAAATGGTTTCCCTTAACCCCCCCACCCCCAACAACAACAAAGACAAAAGCCCTGCTACCCTCAAAAAAAGACAGACCCGCTTCAGCCCTAGGGTCCTCGGGGCTTCCTTCGGGCTTCGCACGCTTACAACCACCCCCCGAATGGAGACTCCATGAACTTCTATTTACTTAAGACTTGTTTCAATCTATCACTGGACATCTTTTCTATGGCATCAAGGTTGAGGGTTTTTTTAAAGGTTTTTTTAGGGTTCCCTGGGTTTTTCAGGAAGCTTAGGGTAGCCCTAGTTCCTTAAAATTCCCTTAGGCTTTCCCCTAGGGTTCCTTCGGGTTTATCAGGGAATCCCCCCCCTCACCGCTTGGACCACCCCCTCTCGACTCAGGTCTGGAAGAGCCGCGCCTGGGCGTTGGGCGCCGTGTGGACCCGCGCCGTGCGGCTCCCCAGCCGCCTGGCCCTGGCGGGGAGCCCCGATTGGTCGTGGTTTCTTTTGTTGTTTAGTTTCAACAGGCAAGGCCTTTTTTGCTTGTTTTGGTTGGGTTCCAAGGACGCCAAGAGCCAAGAAGGGAACCGGGGAACCCCTCTGGGTCGTTTCAGAAGGGAATCTCTTCCCAGCCAAAAAGGGAACCCCTCCGAAGAGTCGGTTTTTTTTTGGGGGGGGGTTCAAAGGAAGGCAACCGCCCATGGTTTGGTTTCAAGAGGTCGTGCTTTTTTGGGGTCGAAAGGTCATCTCTCTCACTCCCAGTTTGTCCTTTTTGGGACTTCAGTCACGTTTTGGCTTGGACAACCACATGTTAGTCACCTGTTTTGGCCAATCAACCCAGCCAAAAGGTCATTTGGGGTGGGTCTTAAAATAGGGAGATCCCAAAATTCGAGAATTCCTTTTGGTAAAACGACCGCCCCATTTCTCACTCCCAGTTTGTTCCGGTTCGGACTTTGTTACTTTTCGGCTTGGACCTTCTAAAAGTGGTACATACATAGTTTGTTTACTTGTTGGCGAATCCACTCAGGAAGTGAGGAGTAGAATGGTCTAAGCAATTGGAATGGGGTTGTGAGCGGTTGTGGCGTATCAACCCAGGCTATCAAGTCATAATCACAGTGTGGATGGACAAATCCGTTTCGCACCATTTATTGGGGGTGTGTTGGGCTTTTGATTTATGCCAACTGGTGCGAAATGGCAAAGGGCGAAATAATTTCACACATTGGTCCTATTTTGGATGGACAAAATCCATTTCGCACCAGTTGGCATAGATTACAAGCCCAAAGCACCCTCATTTCGCACCAGTTGGCATAAATTAAAAGCCCAAAACACCCCCAATGAATGGTGCGAAATGGATTTTGTCCATCCAACGTAGGACCGATGTGTGAAATTATTTCGCCCTTTGCCCAGTTTGAGCTTCCACCGCCACCCATCGGGTTCCATGCCGAGCCGAGAGCGAAAGAGGTGCCCTTGATGGATTTCGTGAACCACTGGACCCCCTCCGACCGCACCACCGAGCACCTCGTCATGGGATGGGGGGGCCGGTTTCTGCGTTTCTCGGGTCCCGGCTGTTTTTGGGTCCTCAAACAGAGAGTTATGTTTTAGTCGGGGTTCTCCATTGAAGGGCAAGGGGGTGTGCATTGGATGGGCATAACCGTGAGCGTTATATGATTTTTTTCATTTTTGGGTTCACTCAATATGGACCGGCATCGAACACATATTTTTGGGTGGGTGGGGGGCATTTCGGTGGGTTTTGAAAATCTCCTTTTGGGCTTCGTTTTATTTTTCCCCACATCTTTGTGTGGGGTTCTTACTTTTTCCGCTCGTCGTCCGCGCGCCGCGTCTCCTCCTCCTTCTCCCGCTCGTCTCCGTCTCACTCACTCACTCACTCACTCACTCACTCACTCACTCTCACTCACTCACTTACACTCACTCAACTCACACTCACTCACTCACACTCACTCACTCACACTCAGTCACTCACACTCACTCACACTCACTCACACTCACTCACTCACACTCAGTCACTCACACTCACTCACACTCACTCACTCACACTCACTCAACACTCACTCACTCACTCACTCACGCTCACTCACACTCACTCACTCACACTCACTCTCATTCACTCACTCTCATTCACTCACTCACTCACTCACTCGCTCACTCACTCACTCACACTCGCTGACTCACGGCAGCTGTCTAGAGGGACAGGATGTTGTCGCGCGCGCGGCGGGGGGCGTGCGAAATCGTGGCAGGCGCAGCACTTTGGCGATGCCGTTGCGAAATCGTGGCAGGCGCAGCACTTTGGCGATGCCGTTGCCGAAGTCGTGGCAGGCGCAGCATTCTGTGCATCTGGGTGTGTGTTTGTGTGGCAGGGGTCGCATTCGGCAGCTGTCTAGAGGGACAGGATGTTGTCGCGCGCGCGGCGGGGGGTGTGCGAAATCGTGGCAGGCGCAGCACTTTGGCGATGCCGTTGCGAAATCGTGGCAGGCGCAGCACTTTGGCGATGCCGTTGCCGAAGTCGTGGCAGGCGCAGCATTCTGTGCATCTGGGTGTGTGTTTGTGTGGCAGGGGTCGCATTCGGCAGCTGTCTAGAGGGACAGGATGTTGTCGCGCGCGCGGCGGGGGGCGTGCGAAATCGTGGCAGGCGCAGCACTTTGGCGATGCCGTTGCGAAATCGTGGCAGGCGCAGCACTTTGGCGATGCCGTTGCCGAAGTCGTGGCAGGCGCAGCATTCTGTGCATCTGGGTGTGTGTTTGTGTGGCAGGGGTCGCATTCGGCAGCTGTCTAGAGGGACAGGATGTTGTCGCGCGCGCGGCGGGGGGCGTGCGAAATCGTGGCAGGCGCAGCACTTTGGCGATGCCGTTGCGAAATCGTGGCAGGCGCAGCACTTTGGCGATGCCGTTGCCGAAGTCGTGGCAGGCGCAGCATTCTGTGCATCTGGGTGTGTGTTTGTGTGGCAGGGGTCGCATTCGGCAGCTGTCTAGAGGGACAGGATGTTGTCGCGCGCGCGGCGGGGGGTGTGCGAAATCGTGGCAGGCGCAGCACTTTGGCGATGCCGTTGCGAAATCGTGGCAGGCGCAGCACTTTGGCGATGCCGTTGCCGAAGTCGTGGCAGGCGCTGCATTCTGTGCATCTGGGTGCTCTGTAATCGCATCCATACAAGGGGCGCACGGTACATGTGTGTGGACATTTGGGAAAAACATAGCATGTGGGGTTATCCGGTCCTTTAATTGTGGGAACTTGGGGTTTAGATGCAGAAAATTGCGGGAGGGGGAGTGGGGCGTGGGTTCAGGTCGACACTGTGGAGTCCGCTTTATGAAGTAGTCGTGGGGATGGAAGTCGACCACTTTGCGTATAGTGGACAGAGGCCCATTATAATCAAGGTTTGCAGGGTGTCGAGCGCTCGAACGATTTCGCATGGACCCCTGCTTTCTGAAGCCCCGTTTTTCGAAGCGGTGCCTTGCGCCGCTGGCAGAGGACAGAAGGCAACTTTGTTTCTCAAAGCTGAGCTCTTGTGGGTGGCTGGCCTTGGATTCCTTTTGCTTTCCCACCATGCAAAGATCCCGCAGAAGATGACATGCTGTGGACGAATCCATGTCACGCCGCCGTTCAGAAACCCTGGAATGATTCGATTCTCCTATACAGACATACCAACAAAAATGCTTTCCCGTGGTTTCAAAGTCGTGCGAAATGGATTCGTCCATCAAAAGTATGTTGTAAAGGATGTGTTTAGGTTTGCTTTCTAAAAGATGCAAACAAACGACCTGCCAGCGAAATCCATTTCGCACCATATTGAAACCACAGGAAACCATTTTGTTGGTATTTATAGGGAAACCGAATCATTCCAGGGGTTCTGAACGGTGGTGCGAAATGGATTTCGCAACCATCCGCAGTGGCACTTTCGAGTCCGGGTAGGACGTGGTCCTGCTCGTACGATGTGGCGAAGGACTCGGTGGTGGTACTGGCTGAGCCTTGGCTTACCGATGTGCGGCGGCAAATCGAGCAGAACGTCGGCGCGAATCCCTGGGATGACTCCAATTCTTTGGCGGAAACCACGAGCAAAAGGAAACCAACATGAAACCAGCATTGTGAAACCAAGATGAGACCGACATGAAACCAACATGAAACCAACATGAAACCAACATGAAACCAACACTGGAGGGACACCAAAGCTGGGCTACCAAAGGGAAGCGCCACCGCTCCGTTTTTTCGTTACGCCAAGGAGCGGCGGATCTCCAAAGGCGAGGAGCTCACCTTCCTCTATGGCCACTTCTCAGATGCCCAGCTGCTGTGCCGGGGTGACCCAGCTTTTTCTGCGGTCGACTCGGGTTTTGGGTGCAAGGATTGTTGAAACAAGCAGCCCCTGGTCCCCTGTCTTCCATTTGCTTAAGAATATGTTTTTTGTATTTATTCTCCCTTGTTGGTTTTAACAGGAATCTATATTACTGTTTGTGTTTGCACCAAATGGAAGCTGTATCGGGAATTTGAAAGGTGGTAACGGTTCAACACTCAATCCCTGAGTTCATGATGATTTTTGTTTTGCTCGTCGGAACCAGGGCATCGGCTCGCAGAAACCAACGTCTGAGGCAACTACGGCATCCCCGTGGGCAGCCCCGGTAGGCGGGCAGTCAGAGCTTTTTGGGGGAGGTATTACGTGGTTGGGGGTTGTTTCAAAGGGCAGTGAAAGGGAATCGCTTTTTAATTGTAAAAAAAGGATGGTTTTAATGTCAAAGAAAATTGTACCCCAAAGGGAATCCACCGTTTGGAGAGGTCCCTAAAGATGTCCCCCTCTATCCTCTTGTGGAATCAAACAAACTCTCAAGCGAGCGTGGCGCTTTCTTGGAGTTGATACTGGCCTCCGTCAGACTAAAGGTGTGGAGTGTGAGCTTCAAACATGGCTATGAATTTGAATGGTTGGAACCCCCTGAAAAGTGATTGGACATAAATCCCCAAATGATGTCCACCAAAGGGTCCCGAATTGAAATTCATACTCACATGAGTTGCTGGAGTTGCAGTGGCGGAGCACTGTCCGGCTGAGCCACGCCAACTTTGCCATGAGACACTATCTCTGTCTGGAGCTTTTTGTTGAACCACCAGGGTTTGCTTCAATATCTTGAGCAACCAGACGGCCACCATGCCGGGAAACTTAAAACTATTTGTTCTTGGCCAAGAAGGGGCTTGGCCAGAACGGTGCCGAACAGAACTGGTTTTGTTTTAGGCTCGGTATTTTCTGTGGTTGACTTAAGGGGACACCAAATGGAAGGTCGAAGCCCATTGGGTCCAAATCCCTGTGATACCCAAATTGAGATTTCACCTTGACATGTGATCCGGGAGCTGCGAATCGGTTTCGCTAGGAAAGCCAAGATGTCGAGGGTCCAACGTTTTTCGAGCGGAAGGCCGTGTGGCTTTTTTCAGGGCTTCTTTGGGCTCCCTCCCCTCCCTCCCCCCAGCCCCGTTGGGCCACGTTTGAAGGGATTGAAGGCAAGGAAAGCCAAGTTGGAAGGAGCTATTGGAGACCTGCACATAGCGAAGGCTCATTTGGGGTAGTGGTGATTGCCAAGCCTTTACGAAGAGAGTACCATTCTGGACTGGTACCCTCCCACCATGCCGTTTTTTTGAACAAGCCTTAAGTTTTGCCCTTGCGCCAAGTGTATCTCGCCTTTAGTGGTTTGAAACGTCAGTTTTGGGTTGGCCAATTTCAAAGTGAGCTTTCCTTTTGGTGGGGGTACTCTTGTTTGCGAGCCACGTGAGGGAATATGGCCAATTTTTGTTGCCAGTCGGCGATCCACTTTTTTGCTAGTTTGAAAAGGGCTTGAAAGGGACCGGAAAAGGGGTATCCCAAACTGAACCCTCAAAAGAACACCTCCTAAAGAGCCGTATCATTTCGCAGGGTCTCCGGATTTCTGGTTCAAGTTGGTCAATTTACTTCCCTTTGCTTCATTGTTTTTCTTATTATTTACCCTTGTTGGCTTTTTAAAAGAATCGATTTCACCGCTGGAGAATCGTATGTTCTCAGTTTCTTCCCGGAGACGTATCCGCTGCGGCAGGTCCCACGTTTTGCACCTTGGGAGGTCCAAAAAGGGTCGGTCGTTGCAGGAACGCCTTCGATGAGGCGGCCGTGAGTATTGGGCCCTACGCCCGGCGGCCCGGGGAGAACCAGAAAAAGAGAGAAGCACCACCAGAGGAAGCTCCGTGCAGCAGACTTTGTGGGTGCTTGTGAAAGAAAGACGAGAGATGGGTGTGTCTTTTCTTGAGTGTACAGGTTTCAATCCGCACCTTGCCCGAAACGAGGAAGTAGTTCAGTAGTCGTGGGCCTCCGATTGCTTGATGTGGGCGGGTTTCTGGCGAGGTGATTTCATTCTTGGATGGGCCAAGCATTTAGGGCCGCACAAGATCCATTGCCGATCTTCTTCCGATTGAGTTTGCTTAAGCGATTTCCTTGCTGGGACGATGTTTAAAGGGGGGCAACCATGTGAGCAAAGGACCTTAGTTACCCAGGTATCGGCTGTGGGCATTGTATTTCTTGTCAGTTTTGGGCGGCTTTCTCTTGACGGATCTAGTGTTTCTTCAAACCATTTTTTTGTTTCTTTCTACGGCAGCACCAGCCTCACTAGCCCGGCTGTTGCCTATTGGCTCTGATTAGGAGGCAGCCGGAAGTTGCTGTTGGCTGGTTTAGGCTGGCTTAGATCTTCATGAGGGTGGGTCTTGGGTGGTTTGGCGGGTTTAGGCTTGGCGCGACTCAGGTCCTCATGTCGTCTCCGGACTCAACGGAATCGAACCCGGCGGTGCCGGCGCTGGTGTCCGCACGGGCGGCGCCGCGGAGAAAATTGAGGGGGGGCGGGATGGGGGGCGGGGGGGGGGAGAGGTTGCAAGCTTTGGTGCCCCCAAATTGGCTTTGGCTTTCCTTGTGATTTTGCTTTTCTTTTTGACCAAAAACAGGGGTACCCTCAAAGGAAGACAGACCCATTTGGAGACCACTTCATACCATGGTCGGTCGATTGGCTGGTCGGTCGGTCGGTCGGTCAACCCTAGACCAGCCATAAACCCAACCAAAACCAACTCTAAACCCACCGTAATTAAACCAGCACTTAAGCAGCCCTCCCCAAACCCTCCCCCAAACCAGCGGCCGCCCTAAACCCATACTAAACCAGCACTAAACTATCCCTAAACCACCCTCATCCACATCCAAACTCCCACTACACCCAGCCTAAACCGCAAATAATCCCCACCCTAAACCCACGCTAAACCCGTACTAGAGAAGCCCTACAAAAGCCTTAAACCCACCCTAAGCCAACCCTACACCAACCCTAACCGACCCCACCCTTTTCCAACCCTAACCAAGCCTACCCAACCGCCGTGCCGGGGGTCTTTGCCGCCCTGCTTGCGGGCAGAGACCACGGCCTCCCAGCTGCACCGGACGAACCGCCGGCGTGCCGGGGGCTGAGAAGCGAGAAAGACAGAGGAAGAAAGGGAGAGAGGCGAGAAAAGCGAGACAACAGAGAAGGCAACAAAACCAACCTAAACCACCTCTAAACCACCTCTAAACCACCCGCACCAAAACCCCCGCCCGAAACCAACCCTAAACCCATCCTAAACCACCACCAAACCATCTCAACCATCCCTGAAATAACTCTAAACCAAACTTAAAGCCCCAAACAAACTCTAAACCAGCAAGCCAACCCTAAACCAGCCATAAGCCCAAGCAAAACCAACTCTAAATCCACTGTAAACCAGGACGCAATAATCCCGAACAAAAAAAGGTCCACCCCGACAAGCCGTAAGCAAACCGGATTTACTACACCGGCACAGCGTCACGGCCTAAAGCTACCCTGGCCCACCCGAAGCCAACCCTAAACCCATACCTAAACCCGACCCTAAGCCCACCCTAATCCAGCACTAACCAACCCTAAACCTGGGCAACAAGGTTTTATGGCTTGGCCTGCAGGCAGAACTGCATAACTGGGTGTGGCTCAAAATTTAAGAGCTAGGGTTACGCAGGTTTTAGTCTTGGGTTCCATTTGCCAAGGGGCCGTTTTAGTACATGTTTTTGAGCCACAGCCAACTGCAAAGCTTGTCAGAAGTGATTGTGCTGCTGCAAGCTTCCAGGCCTTCATTTCACGACCATCCCACCTCCCTTCCTCTGCCTAATGGCTCAACGTACGGTTGCTGCTCTGGTGCCTTCAAGGAAGCTCGAATGATATGTTTAAACACTATGTGTAATCATTCGAATTACTCACTACAAGGTAAGGGCTGCGGTGACCTCACCTCGGCTCACAGTTCTTCACCTCCTTTAAAATCGTTAATCATGTGTCTTTTGACATGTTCATGAACACCACATATACAGCGTGTTAGCGTTTTTCTTTAGAATTAACTGCCAGCACCACCTTCTTACATTTCTTCACCCTGAGTTCCTATTTCAATGAATAGTTTTTTGATCATGTTTTTTTGGTGATCGCAATCTAGTTGGATGCAGCTTTTATGCTTAGTTGAAAGGGGATCTTTGCATGGTTTCTTGCATCGGGCTTTGAACTCAGGTTGCAAAGGCAACCTTGCTGGGCACAGCAAAGCCAAACCCACCCTAAAATAATGGCTTCTTCGACAAAGTTCGCCCCGCCGAACCTAAAAAAAGGCCGTGCCAGGACAAAAACCCTTCCGCCTCAACGAGGATGATAAACCCCAGATGGGGGGGTTGGCAGTTGCGCCATCTACTTGTACCTAGCTGTACATGGGGGGGGGGGGTTTCCCTTGGTAAGTTTCCCTCTTGGGGAAAAAGGCGTGACCGCCTTCCATTTTGATCCACCCAGCCAAGACAATCATGCATGCTGCCTTCAAAGAGAGTTGTTTCGCACACAGGCTCTGCGTGTGTCTGCTAACAACCTGCTTTGACTAGGTGCTTTTAAGTGAACGTGTTGAGGGGTTCTTACAAGTACTTTGGGGGTAGTTTGCTCAGGCAATTTAGAGTATGGTTTGCCTTTTCCATTGTTTGTGGACTAAAACGGTGAAGAAGCCAGTTTCAAGGGAGGCTCTTCATGTCGGTGGACAAAACCAACCCCCCATTTTTTTTGAAGATGTTATCCCTGAACCTCGCACTCCAACTCAGTCACTCCAGCAACAGGCGTGCCTGGCGCGGCACGGCTGGGCCTTGGAGATTCAGAGGCCCCTGCTCTTCCCGGTGCCGCGGGAGCTGCGGCCCTCTGGAGGTGGGGAAGGGCCAAAGGAGGACCAGGCCGTTTCCACTGAAAAGGTCCTCCAAAACTCGTTGTTTTCGTTGGTTTAGTGGTGGGGTTCAGTTCACCTACTAAAAGCCGAACTCTGAGCAGGGCATTCGAGGTCCAAGTTGGGTTTCTACTGGCTTTTAAGTGAGTATTATTGACTCATTCCATGCCTTCATAGGATTAGTTGGTTGGCTGACGTTGCCTCAGGTCTCCTGGCGTTGGCGCGGCTGCTGTCCCTCGAGTCTGCGGAGGAGGTGGAAGAGCCGCCCGGCTCCGCTCCGACCACGCCTGGGGTTCCACGGGGCCCAAGGAGTCGGAGGGCTCGAATCATGGTCGTTGTTGGTAGTTCTTCTTTCCCTTGTTGGTTTTAAAAGGAACTTATCACTATCTGGACATACGTTGTTTGATGTTTTTTTGGCAGAGGTCTTAACCAAATGGAAGTAATTGTCAAATTGTGGTGGGACACATGTTGCGTATTTTTGCTTATTGTGGTTGAGTGGTTGACATCCAACCACTTAACAGCTAAAATTTGATAATTGTTGCTCCCCAAACCCAACGTCAACCAAGTTTTAGTGGCTGCAACAGTTTATGGAGAGCAACGGTGGCCCTGGCTTTTGGTCAAGGCTCCGTCGAATCAATCCGACGGCTTTTAGTTTTTAGGCTGGATATGTAGCATTTTCGTTTTCGCGCCACTCAGATTACAGTATATTTATCTTTTTGCGTAGCAGTTGGCCAAACAATGTTCGGATTCCATAGGATGTCGTGCCGAGAGACCCACCAATAGGATGTGCTGCACGGTGTTTGTTTGCTCCTTGGAGCAGACATTGCAATGATTCCTAAGGGCCAACCGGCCAAAGAAACGGAGTTTTTACATGGCTCATACAAGTACTGTTGATGGACGAAATCCTGCACCAACTTGAATCCATGGTTGAAACCCTTGTTTGTTCGTATTTTTTTGGGAGAGTCTTACCCTCCCAGGTTTCTTACTGTTGGTGCGAAATGGATTTCGTCCATCGACCAAGCTCCCTTTCCCGCAAGGTGGGAGCACAGGATCTTTTGGATGGACACCCCAGGCTCGCCCGGGACGGACTGTCGCCTGGCCAAAACGAGAACATTTGTCTCTTTGCGGGGAAACCCCAAAAAGGGGGTACCCTCAAAAGAGACAAGCCAAGTAAGGGACTGCAAACTCAGAGCTCCCAAAAAGAGGGATGCTTTTGGATGAGGCCCACGTGAATCTTCAAGCGGAGCTGGGGGCTGTGCCGGAATTGGCAGAAAGTTCTAGGGTTGGCAACTTCGACGGCGCTTTGTGTAATCAACCAACCTTCCAAATTTGGATGTTGACAGGGTTTTGTTCGGCAGCCAGCAGTTGAGGGGCAACCCCAAGCATCTGAATTGGGACACCCAGAAGCCAAAATCAACTGGGGGGTTCAAAAATGTCCGGGTCAACCTACCTGTCTTTCCTCTTTCCCTTAGGGCCAAACAAATCAGAATCCTTGGGAAGCTGGTACTCTGGTACTCCGGGAGGTGCAAGCATGGATCGGCGGAAGGGGCTGTGGCCTGCTATTACGCCCAGGCCCCCCAGCGATTGGTGCCCGACCTCTCACCCCTTTTTTGTTTGGGAGGGTTCCCCCTGCCAAAACAGACCACAGAAAAAAGGGTACCCTTATTCTAACCTCTCTGGAGGACCTAGAAGCCTTATTAGGGCTCGCTTCCTTTTTTCTCCCGAGGCCCATGAAACAAGGGGCCCCAATCCTAGTCCTAGATGTTCACCAAGCATCACCAAGCTGGATCTTTCGCAGATGCAAATGGTAGCACTGCGATCCAGTCTGCACACGCTTTTTCTTTCACTCGCTTGCTTGGTACAAGAGGTATCCCGATCTCCGAAGGGAGACCCTGCAAAACCTCCCTACTTGGGCACAGACACCAAGAGCGTGTCGGCTTTGGACAACTGAGAATGGCCATGGGGAGAAAGGAGGTGGGCTCAAAAGTGACACCCACCTAAAATCTAAAACGCTTTGATTTGTACAATGCTTCAGAGGTCGTGGGGGTTGATCAATATTCCTGGCCCCCAAATGCCCATGGGCAACTTTTCCCATGTGGGAAATATCATCCTTTTCTATTGGTTTTCAAATCCATGATCATCCCTTGATTTACGGACCTTTTGATCAACCTCCACATGGGGATTTTTGCTCATGGGCTATCCCAGGATAAGCCAAGTTGAGCCCTTAATAAGGCCTTAAGGGGTTGACAAGGGAGTTTGACAAGGGAGTTACCCCCTCCCCCCCACCTCCCCATAGCCCTTGAACCAAACCTTCCATTTGCTTCATATTATTTTCACCTGTTGGTTTTAAATGGAATCTATCACTACTTTAAAGCAAATGGACGGTTTGAGAGCATTTGGAAAACCAACACAGCCCACCCTACCCCAACCGACCCCGAGCCAACCAGGCGCCGCGGCGCCCACTTTGCCGCCCCTCACGGAGGAGCGCGCCTGGCGCCGCGTGGCGGCGTGGCTGGAGGAGGCGCGGCTGCGTGCGTGGCGCGCCGCAGGGGCTCAGGTGTTGGGGCCACGTTCGGGGCCGAACTGTTTTTTTGACTAGGAGTTAGAAGAAAAACGTGGAGGGCGTAGAAGAGGTTGGACACACTGCTTTTGTAGAAAAAGGTTTGGATTTTTGCGCTTTTCGTGGATTTCTCCTGTTGGTCCTCCTCTGTTGGTTCTGTTTTGTCGTAGTCGTTCAGTTTTTTTTCTTTCTCTACAGTGGCGGATCCAAGAAAGGCACATCCAAGCCGGTTTCTTAGACCTGTGTGTGTGGTCCATCACCACCAACGTTTGCGCTTGTAGCATCATTGGCACATGTTTGCGGCAGCGAACATTGTGCCGAAAAGTTCTTCTAGTTACTTGAGTTTTGGCTTCTGTGAATGTTCCCCTGTTGGTTTCAATGGCAATCTATCACTACTGGGCATATATATATATATATTATATATATATATATATATGTTCGGGGGACTTAGGCAACTGGGGGAATTGGTAGAAATTGGGCCACGCATTTCTTGGGAACCCAAAAACCACCAAACCAATTTTTGAACTGGGGGGTGCGGCGTGGTTGGAAGACCTGCGAGGCAAAGCGAGGTGAAGCCAAAGCTGTTAGAACCAGAGTGGCTCCGAACCTTTTTGAATGAAAGCCAAAACTTTTGTGTTGCGAAAGTTGCCCAAAATGAACTGCCCGCCCTTGTAATTACCGATCGGGGGTTGGGAGCAACCCCAAGCTAGATGTCCACGGACTGGGCTGAAGGCAGCCGGTGTCTCAATCGGGATGGAGGATTGGGCACTCCATTTTGAACAGAGTCAGATGGCTGTGGGTCAAAAATAGGGTAACCCCAAAATGGGTCGCCCTGGTAAATGGAAACATGGACAAAAACCTGCGGTCCCCTAGTGGTTTAATTTTGACCCACACTCAGATGCTTCGGGCCATGTGAAAAAGCATGGCATGGCATGGCCATTTGTTTAGCAAGGGAATCAGGTTGGAGACGGGGGTGAAGCAGAGGACGCAGGTTTCTGAAGCGAAGGATGGAAGGACTGCTTCATTGCTTCTTGAACCGTGAAAGCCGTGAATTCCTCTGAGCAAGGCAGGTGCTCCAAGGTGTTTCTCCAACTTTCGGTTGTAGCAAAAGAAGAAGTACTGAATGATGTTTCACCCTGCCTAAATTCAGGCTTTGCAGCATTTCCTGAAGTCTGAATTAGGGAGGTGTTGTGCTCTTTGAATGGGTACTTATCGCTTCGGGGTACTCGCAAGAGGATGATTTGATGATGTGGCTGAGGGGGGAAACCGAGCTCCTCACATCGGTTGTTGGGTGTGTGTGTGTGAGTAAACCGAGCTCTTCTTTTCCTCCAAAGCGACAATCCAATAGTGGACACTTGCCTCATGGTCAGGTGCTGCAAAAGCATTGGTTCACAAAACAGATCCCCCGTTGCATAGCTGCGGGAAGTTCTGCTTCTGGGCCACTTTGAGTGATTCTGTGATACCAATTGCCAAGGCATCCCCCTTAAAAAGCGATAAATCTCCTCTTCCCAACGCTCAGGGAAGTGGAGCTTTTGTTTTGCCTCGACGATGGTCTCCAAAACCCGAAGCCGTGCGCGAAACCGTGCTTGCGAACAGAGGGTATTTGCCTCGTTGAGTTCCCAGCCATCCGGTTTCTTAGTTGTTTTTTCCTTTTTTTCCATTTTTTTCCGGTGCTGGTGGTTTTGTTTAGTGCTGGTGACATGGTCAACCCACCAAACAATATCAAGCTTTTAGCCGGGAATCGAAGGGGGAACGCAAAAACCATAGGTGTCCTTTTTGAAAAAATAGATGGGTTTCGATTCCTGGTTTACCTGGTAGGTTAATCATCTACCAGGGAAACCCATCTATTTGCCTTAAACGGCCACCTATGGTCACTGGATTCTCAGGCCTTTGCCAGCACCACCCACAGCGCCAGCGACTTCACAGACGAGATGCGCAGCTGGCCGGAGGAGGCCGGTGGGAGGCTGAAAGCGAGCGATGCCGGGCCAAAGGTTGAGGGTGCCATGAGTAAAAAGAAACAACTACTATTTTTTTGGTCAATGCCCAGGCTCGATTTTTTTTAGGGGAGGGACGGAATTCTACACACCGAAGCCTCCACCCTTGCCCAAGACTGCGAGCCAATGATTTCGATGCATGTCTCATATGCACCACATCCTTTGGTGCTAGCGAGCACGGGAACTTCCAACCAATCACTTTAATTGTTTGCCCTCGGAGAAAAGACAACAGAGTCGCATTTGATGTGCTTGCAGGGTTCCTTTTGAGACAAACCCCAGCTTCCAGGCGTTTTGATGCCCCAGTGGCCCTGATTTGGCAAGGGAGTGATCTCGGAATTGACTAAGGCCCGTGCAACCAAGGCAGATGATCGCGTTTGCTGACTGTGGATCCGCAAGATTTCTTTGTGGATCCGATTCTTTGGACGACTTCTTTAGCCTCGCCCTTTGGAAGGCACTCTTCTAACCCAGAAAAAGAGTACCCTCACAAACAGACACACCCGTATAGGGGAGGTTTAACAATTGGGGGGGAGGTTCCCCTTTGCAGGGTTTGAAGTGGTGAATTAATGAGTACCCAGATTTTAGAAGGCCCAGTAAGGAACTGACAAAATGTTTAGTGGTCTAATCTTCCTTTTGGGGGTGGGTGGGGGGGCCCACGCAAATTTCCAACAAAAACCAGGGCCCCCCGAGTTTCCCCTTTTGTCCTCTTGGGGAAACCGGTACTCTCGGCTGGGGCTCTGTGTTCAGGCAAGCTGTTGGCACCTGTTGGCATCACAGGGAGCCCCTGATTGATCGATTTTTGGCGAGTGATCCCAGCACCTTTCCTGAACGTTCGAGCGAAATGGTGGAGCTTGTATTCCTTCCCTGGACTTTTGGCTCGCAAGTCCGTTCTGCTTTAGAGGCTTTCCTGCCCGATTTTTTTCTCCCCTATCTACCTATCTGCTTGTGTACGTGCCCGATTCTACAGCAAGCTCACCTGAAGGGCAACACAAGCCCACCATGCCGCAAGCTCCCGGGACCCCTTATCTCAGATGTCGGAATGATAGCCGCTTGGGAATGCCTCAAGAGCCCCGTGAATACAGGATTAGTCCAGCGGATGCTGTGTTGGATGTCAATACGTTCATTTGCTTAAGAATACTCTATATTTCCCGCTTTTGGTGTTTATCACTACTTGATCATTTAAACATTTCAGGGGACTTCAGCAAATGTAAAAATAGAGGTCAAGAGTTGCCAAGACAAGTACCTGCGTCGGTGTCCTGCGTCAGGCTTGAACCATGAGCGGCAAGCGGGTTGCACACGTGTGGAGTCTTGAAGCAACGCAAAGCAAAGACACCAATCCAGGGGTATGGTAACGTTCATGATCACTGAACAAACAGGTCTTCAGGATCACTTCATGGTTATTGAACAAACAGGTTTTCTTCTGCAGCAGCGACCAGTTCATCGTCACTGGAAAGCATGGGTTTTCTTGTGTAGTTTCCACAATTTTTCATCGCTGAACGACCCACTTCGTGATCACGGAGAAAAAGGCTGTTGTTCTTGCTGCTTCCCGGCAAAGATTCGTGTCAGTGGTCCGTGTCCAGTGTTTTGGAGCTACATCGCAGCGGACATGCCCGCATCCCAACGCACCGTTACTTTTTGGGGTGTCTTCTTTTGATTTGGTACCCTTCTGTTGTGGCTTAAACGGAAACCCGTTGCGCTATGTTCGTGTAGAAGAAGACACGCCAACTTGCGGCCATGCTAGGGGTAAGGGAAACGAAAAGGGAAACCACTGGTTTCGAAAGAGAAGACACAGCCTCCAGCACCCAGGTCCCAACTACTGCTTTTTGCACAGGTCAGGGGGATTTTGGACTGGGACCCCGGTGGCCGTAGGTTGTTAGTTGTTTTTAGTTGGTCTTGTGGTATCACCAAACCACTCAAAGCTATTCACTTTCAGGGCATTTCTTTGTCCTCAGTCATCCCCCCGGAAAGGTTTTTGGTTGTTGGTTTCGCGGAGTCGGAGGTGGAGCGGCAGCTGGCGGAGTCGGTGACCGCGGTGCTGGTCGGCGAGGCCGCGGTGCTGGCGCGCGCCAAGGAAGCGGCCCTCTGGCGCTCGGAAGTGGATGGCCTTTGGGGTTGGCGCGTAACGAGCATTAAACAAAGCACCGCATGCTGTTGGGGATATCACCCAAGCTTATTCTAAAAAAGAAAAGAAAACAAATCGGGGGGGATCCCCCAAAACCAAGCATATTTTCTTTAAAGGAGCCCTAAGTGGCGGTCTAATATGGCCGTGGCTCAAAAGATGGCATTCAAATTGGCACCTCACTAGCAACCTTGGCTGTTTAATTTGGACCAAGAAAGACACACCCATATGTGCCATGATCAAAAGACCGGTTCTTTACTTGGGGTTATCAGGGATGATCGTCCACCTGGTAAGGACCCTTCGTTACAATGATTCCTCGGGGAACCGTGACCTAGTCGCCAAAAAACACTATACCACAGGAAAAGGAGAGAGACTACATAACCACAAACAACGACAGAAAAGGGTGTGAACATGTGAAGACATGCACCGCCCTGGAACATAAGAGCCTAGGCTCGAGGCAGGGCGACAGTGCCCCGCAGTCCTGTAGGGAAAGGCCCGAGCTGCCACTGAGTTGTCAGTGGTAGCGGAGCTCTCGGTTTTGGGCATTCCGCTGGAGCAGCTCATGAACGAGAACGGCCTCAAGAAAGGTTGGAAGCCAATGTGCCTCGAGCAACGGAGATGGCCATCTATGGGTCACCGCGTGCTCCCAAGGAGGACTTTAAGGACTACATCATCCGCATGGACAAGGCACGTACTGAGCTGATCAAGGAGGGCATAAAGTTGCCAGAGGTGGCGATCGGGTACATCTACTACCAGCAGGCCTCTCTCACGGAGAGCCAGGATCTGAAGGTCGCGGCGTGGACGGAGAATGGCTTTAAGATCAGCAAGGCGGTAGTTGGACAAGCTTCTCAACAACAACCGCGTTAAGCGCAAGGGATGAGGCGGACTATGTCTTTCTTGAAGAAGGCAATTTCAATCAGATCTACGACGAGGATGAGGTGATGGCAGCATTGGCAGAGATCCGGATGCCTTGAACATTCAAGAGCGAGCGATATTACCATCAGGCAGGTAAAGGGGGCGGGGCTCCAGGAAAAGGCAAGGTGGCCGACTCCAACCTGGAGCAGTTAGTGAGCCGATGTTTTGTGGGTTGGGTCATGGTCGTGGCATGACCCGACTGAGGTGAGCCGAAGTGTAGCTCGCGATTTTCGGAGGGTGGCCTTTCAAGAACAAGTTGATGACGAAGATCAACGAAACAAGGCTCCAATCAGTTTCTGCGGGATTGCCGCAACTCCGGAGCGTGGTGTTGTAGATACTGCAGCTAGGAGGCAGACATCAACAAGGAGACGCAGAACACCGGCGAGGAGAAGCTGATGCGCGTGCAGATGGACCGGGTTTAAGTGGAGAAAGCTCAACGGACGAGATTCCGATGGAGATGGTGGATCTGACTCTGCAAGAGAACTGCGACGTGATCAACCATGGAAGAGCCCAAGGCAGAGTCAATGAAACGGTGGCGCATGGTCAAGGACTTGGAGCCGGCCCAGGGCATCGCGGAGAACCGCTACTTCAAAGTGGTCCAGATTGAGGAGTGCGAGGGCAAGGTCTACATGGAGATCCGGAGAACATGCCTGAGATGCTTTACCCAACTCCACTCATGTATTTATTTGTCTGCTTTATATGTTGGTTTATTTTGTTTTTTTCATTTGTTTGTCTATTTATTGATCTATTTTTTGATATATTCATGTACTTACTGTTTACTTATTTGTGTGTGCATATGCGTATGTATTTATGTTTGCTAGTTTTTTTGTGTATGCATGTATATTAGCTACCTACCTACCTACCTACCTACCTACCTATCTATCTATTTCTGTCTGTCTGTCTGTCTGTCTGTCTGTCTGTCCGTCCGTCCGTCTGTCTGTCTGTCTGTCTGTCTGTGTGTTTGTCTGTCTGTCTGTCTGTTTGTCTGTCTGTCTGTCTGTCTTTTTCATTTCTTTGCTTGTTTGTTATTTTACATATTTGGCTAGCTATGGCTATGATTTATGTATTTGTGATTTTTGGATTTCTTGATTAATCTGCCATGAGCGGACCCGTTGGTTTCCACTCCAAGGCGGAGGCACGGGTGATGCGCGCGTCTCGCCAGCAGGGCAAGGCGCGACCAGCTCAGCACCGCCTGCCCAGCGCGGCTTTTGAGTTGGTGCCCCTGGATGCTTTGGTGCATTTCGCCAATAAAGGGATGTTAGGACTTCACCGTTTTGCCAACTAATGGGTTTTCCATTAATAAACCACAAACAGCTAAACTTTTAGCAAGGGAGCAGAAAGCAACCGAGCATGGACAGCTACAAGGAAACCCACCGGAGGAAAAAATATTCACGGTGCTTGCGAGCAACTTGCCTTTTGGGAACCTCCAAAAGTGGCGATCGTTTGAAATTTGAAAGGATACCGTGTAGCCAATTGATCAGCTTTTGATTTGGGAAATTCCGGTGACCCTTCATTCACCATCACAGGTGCTATACATGGCGGTCAGCCATGCCAGGTTGCAAGACGCTTGCAAACCCCCACCCGATGGCCTGGAGGTGAAGTGCCCAGGCATCCACCCAAGTCCCCCCACTCTTGTCTTTGTGGGTTTTTGTTTGGTTGTGTGCATCTCCCGGACTCGAGCAACCCGCTTCAGGGCCCTCAAAAGGGCCCTCAAAGACAAGGAACCCATTTTGCCCCAAGGCGTC
The DNA here is from genome assembly GCA_963377175.1 of Effrenium voratum. Taxonomy (NCBI): domain Eukaryota; class Dinophyceae; order Suessiales; family Symbiodiniaceae; genus Effrenium; species Effrenium voratum. Next base: position 216,922 of record CAUJNA010003323.1, read on the forward strand.
CCATTTCCCGGACTCAAGCAGGTGTTTCGTGGGGATTTCCATTTAACCCACTAAAAATTAACAGCCCAGACCCATTTGCCCGCGTCGGTCGTTTTGTGTCAGGTGCCAAGCGCCTCGGCGTGGCAACGGCGCCAGGCGCGCCGGGGCCGTGCGTGGCAGGCGGACTGGACCGCCGGGCTCGGGCCGCGGGTGAGGCGGGTCGAGCCGTGGGAAGCCGACGAAGCGCGCGAGAAGAGGGGCGAAAGAGGCGTGCAGCGCTTGGGTGTTCGGCGAACTTTGTTGGTTGGTGGTAACCTTTGGGTTATAACACGTTAATGTTCACCCCGGATGAATAAACCCCTGTTTGTAAGTGGGGGTGTCCTCGGTTTTAGTGGGGATTCTTTTTTTCTGTTGGGGAGGAACACCCCCATATTAATAAACAGGGGTTTATTAATCCGGGGTCAACATTATAGCCCACTAAAAAGGGTGCCCCCGTTCAGGGAACTTCACCCTGTCATTGGTGGGTTATGACCCAGGGCCGAGCATCCAAGTAGGGATTCGGAGGGTTTTGGAGACGGGATGTCTGCTAGTTTTATAGGGGGTGGGGAGAATAATTTGTTGGTTGGTTGGTTTGGTCTGGTCTGGGTTAGGTTTACTTTAGTTGGTCTGGTCTGGTCAGATCTGTCGGTCGGTCAGTTGGTTGGTGCCATGGACACTTGGAGGTATCGCCGACTCAAACCCCCCCGCCAACTTTTGGTTACACCATGGACTCGGATGGTGTCCATCCCTTCCAATTTTCGGGTGATCCTGTCCATTTCGTGCTAAAGCGAGCTGGGAGTTGCGTGCTAAAACCAGCTTGAGGCTTGGCTCTGTTCTGCCGGGCTGCCGGCCTCCATGCTTGTTTCCTTTGCTCGCATCTTTCTGAGGTGACAGCGTCCAGGCCGAAGTCGGAGGCTTGCCCACCCCAGCTCTTGCAGCGAAACGGTGGACGGGTCTCGGGGATGTTTTGCTTGGGGCTTGGGCCATGGGGCTTGGGCCATGGGGCTTCCCTTTTTCGGGGAAAGTGAGGTTGCATGATTGTTGGGAGGGGACCCCCCGCATGAATAGACTGAATTGACATGTTGGTCTTGGGTTCTCCTGTTCGCAGTCGGATTGTTTGGGACGGTTTGGGGTGGCAATTAGTTCTGATTAGGTTTGGAGGGGGTGGGATGGCATTGGGCTTGGCTGGGATCAGTTGTCCTGGTCACGCGTGTCAGGTGAGACCACCCAGTAACTAGAGAAGTTGGGTGCGTGGCTGGGCGCGGCCATATCTCACCCTTGGGTTGCTCACCCGATCGAAAATAGGTTTGGTTTCCCCATCGCCTTAATTCCAGAGACTTTGGAGCAATCCTCCGTGGATTCCGCCACTTGTTGCACTCTTGTTGCACTCTGGTTGCACTCTGTTAAGCCTCCTTTCCAGAGGCGAATCACAGGACCGTCAACCACATGGCTATGAATCTATGAGTTTGAATGGGGAACCACCTGACTTCTGATGTCCACCAAAGGGCCCCCCATCGCTGCTTGATCAGAAGAGCGGTCCAAGCCTTTCCCCTCAGGCGTGCGCATGGCTTGCTGGTGCTGTGCTCCAGAACAAGCCCAGGAGCGGAGGGATGGAGCTGGGAGAACCGAAGCCATGTGTACGACCCGGGCAAAATGTTGGTCCTGGGCTTGCGCCTCTTTTTCGGGGTTGGACCATTTGAGTTGCAAAGAAAGCTGATGCTTTCTTGGGGTTTGGACCATTTCAGGTGCAACAAAAACGGTCGCCCCACTTTTTTGGGGCCGATCCACACTCGGGAAGCGAGGCATTTCTGCTCCGAAGATCGAAGAGGACCACCTTCCCCTTCCGTGCGAGCAGTGACCACAAATCCCGCGTGTTTGCGTTGAGGCCGAAAAGCTTCCAGCGGCTCCGAAGCCAGGCGTGGCCGGTTTTGGGGGGGTGGGACTGTGGGTGGGGCTGGGGGGCTGGTGGGAACCGACATCAACCAAGCCCATGGTTGATTATGGATGGGAGGTGTCCCAGTTAAGCAGATTGAGTCTGTCGAAATCGCGGGGCTTTATCGCACGGCGAGTCGCCGTGCCCACGCAGTATCTTCATTAGAGGGTCTCCCTTCCTGCCTTCGCTTTTGGCCAGCGTGACCTTGTTGCTTGTTCCTTCATTGCAGTCAAAAAGGGTTGTGGAGGCAGGACCTCAGCCAGCAACTTGCTCACCATCAATCAGACATCCAGGATGGGAACGCCGTGCGTTTCATTTGCGGCGCTTCCCCCCCCAAGGCGAGCGCAGCCCAGATTGAGCAGGGGCAAGAGGAGCTGACTGACCCCTGGAACGACTACTTTCACAATTTCCGGCTTCGGCTAGCCTTGCTGGAGCAGACGTCCCAGATTAGCACTCATGCTGCAAGTTCGCCAAAAGCTATGCACTTGCAGTGGTTCAGTGGCAAATGAGCAAGGGCACTTTGGAGGGCTCCCAGCGCTTCGATGGAGCATATGTTCGATTGACGGGAGGCACTGTCGCCCAAACTCCAACCAACCAAGATCCCCGCATCAAGCCGATTCCTCTCCTGAACCAATACCAGCGGCAAGCCTCAACCCGTACACAAACCCTGCACCAGAACGAAGCCAACGCCAAAGCCGAACCATCCCTAGGCACTGAAATCGTAGAGGGAGGCCATCAAACCAGTACGCACATAGAGAGATATGGGCTTGTATTCTTCTTTTTCAACAACCCTTTTCGCCGTGTTTGCTTCCCTCGAACAAGGGAACCATGCCGAATCTTCAAGGATTTCCAGCGTCTCCAGGCCAATTTTATATTCTTAGGGCCGACGAATTGGTGCAACAGACTCTGAGATGAGCCCAGGTGGACGCCCCCCCAACAGCACAACAAGGGAACCCCCGAAAAGAACCAAAAATCTCCGGACCCATCCAACCGCCAAGATGTTTTGCTGTGCACATGAGCGGAAGTGGAAAGTGGATGTCCGGCAGAATTCTAAGGGTAGCTTCCCCATTCCTTCCAGGGATCCGAATCTTTCTAGAAAACCGCCAGAACCCCTTTGAAAACAGATGGTTGAAAAGAATGGGGAATCAACCCCTAGAAGAATCTGTGAGGTCGCTCCAAGGAGCCGGTGACGCCGGCCGGGGGCCTTGCTCGCGCAAAGCGCCGTGAGAAGCCTCGGGGGTCATTGGGAGGGAGCTGCGTGTGGGTTTCCAGCAAAGCGTCCGACCGTCCGGTTCCAGAAAGTCGTTTTTCTTTTCTTTCTTTTTTCTGATGTTTTTGTTGGTTGAGCGCTTGGGTGTCCAACTTGAACCCACAAGTTAAAGACTTTTTGCCAGGGGCTCAGCCCCTGTTTTGCCCGAGCTGAAAGCGATGGGGCGATGGGCCCAGAGATTCGCTGCCCCGAAAGTCTGGGCTGCCGGGGTCGGATGCCACGGGCTTGCCGAAAAGTTGGAATCCGGGAAAACCACAAAAAGTCCCTCAAAAATTGGGCAGAGCCATGTGAGTCATACGGCCATGGGTCACAACCCAAATCGTACCCCCAGTGAGCATCCCAATCCAACCACTAACATAGACTAAAATGGGTGGTGCACCTATCCGAAAATGGTACCATTGGTTTTGAACCATGGCCATATACTGTCTGCTTTTTCTGAGTTGTTTGAGTTGTTACCCCTTTCTTGTGGTTTCAAAGGGAACCAAAAGACAATCGGTTCGAAGCCACGTTTGGGGGGTCCGAAAATTGGACTCCTGGACATCGATATCGGCTTGATCAAACAAGTGGTCTCTAACACGGCAACGGTTTGCTTTTGATTCCTCTTTGAATACCAACCTTCCGTTTGCTTAGGAATATGTGTCTATTTTCCTCTGTTGGTATTAAAGGGAATCCATCACTACTGGACATTCATTGTTGTTTTTTCCAGGGGGCTTAAAAGCAAATGGAAGGTTTGCAAGCAGTTGTGCAGCAGACTTGATGTCAGCTGGTTTCCCTCAAAGCTGTCGACCGGTGGGAACATCTAAAGGTGGTTCCCTTGAACACCCCAGCAACTGGCAGCTAATAGCGCACAGTTGACAGGGGAAGAACAGCCATGGCTTGGGAAACGGAGGCCCGGATTGTGGTGCAACGCTTCTTGGGGTGCACAAGCAGGCAGTGCGTGTCAGAACCGTGCTGGTGCTGCTAACTTCAAGACTTTGACGTGCGTGCCAAGGTCTTTGTGGAGGTCAGGGGACAAATGGAAGTTATGACAAGTTAATCTATCAAAAAGAGGATTTAGACTGCATTTTGGAGCCCATCTGAGAATTCCGCCAACTGTGTCACTCTTCTGGCACTCTGTCATCACTTTCCAAGCAAACCACAGGCGGATTCGGGGTCCAAAACAACCCTCGGAGAGGAGCAAAACAGCACCCCCCCTTGATTTGTATGCGTGGCTCTGCACGAGATGTGCACTCGCAGCTTTTCCAGCACCTGTTGCGCGTGTCGGCGCCGGGGCTGTCATGGATCCCATTCGAGCTGATTCTCGCATCCCGCCGAGTGAGATGTTCAACTTGGGATGTTCGCACTTCGCTTATCCAAAGCGCTCACCCAAATTCGACATCAGCCCACTCACAGTTTCATTTCGCAAGTCGCCTCGCGCCCAATGAGCCACGGCCAGTGAGTCACTGCAGGACACCCTGTTGGGGAAGGCTCTGCCGAATGGAACTGGCGGGCATTTTTTCCGCATGCCAATGAGGTCCAGAGAGTCCACCATTGAAACTCAGGATTGGATTTTTCAGATTTCTCAGTTGCTGACTCTCCAGTGAAGAGGTGCTCACCCCCAAAAAAAAAAACACCTTCTGGGTTTGTTGGAGCGAGAATTTGCACGATGTTCAAGAGGAGTTGCATGTATGGCCATGGTTCAAAACCAAGGGTACCATTTTGGGGTAGGTGCACCACCCATTTTAGGTTACCTATTTTAGTGGTTGGATTGGGATGTTCACTGGGGGTACGATTTGGGTTTTGACCCATGGCCAGCTTTTGCCCAATGGCAAGCTCTGTGACAGTTCTCAACAAGTCGTATAGAATTGATGCCCCACATCAAGAAGTAGGCGGGCCCCTTCGGAGGCTTAGCTTCCCATTCTTTTTTATAGAAAAAAATACCCGTTTTTGGGGTTGGCTTGGGAAAGGGAGCAACCAATGGGTGTTGCCCCGCCCACTTTTTGTGGGTGTCCCTACTCCGAGTTTAACGTAACGGGCCGTGGATTCCCACGGAGAACGAGTGGAACTCATGGAAATGATGTCCACCAGTTCGGGTCCTCCTGCTGTTGACTCATGCTTTTTAGGTGTTTGACTGTTTTTGGTTTTGTTCATTTTTAGGTCGGGGGGCTGCAAAAAGCAGTCAGTTGTTTGCGAGCATCATACCAAGGGTTGGAAAGGTTCATACAATCCGCCTTTGACATTTTGGCTTGGGGGGGGGGGACCAAAACTAGGCGGTTGCTAGGAGGAGTTTTTTTTGGGGTGGAGGATAGCCTCTTCCCCAAAGCTCCCTAGCCGCTCATACGAACGCTGTACCTTCCATTTCCATTCACAGGGATCCTTCTCTTCACAACATGGACCAAACCTCAGGAAAATGGGTAAACGATGAAGAGAATGGGGAATCCACCCTTGGACTATTCCCTTGCAATCCCCTGAAGGTTACCATTCCCCGTAATTTAATGGCTGTTCTAAGCCAAAGGGGGGGCGTGCAACCAACTAGTCAAAAGGCGCACATTTCCGATTCCATCAAGCTTGTGCTACTAATTTTTGGGGGGTTGCAAGCCATGCGAAGATCCCAAGAAGCCGAAACTCCCTCGCAGGTTGGTTGGGATTCAACCCGGACATGTCCCAACCACAAATGGGTGCGGGCGGATGTGGGCGGTCTCTTGATTCTTTACATGGGTTTGGGGTAGACCCTGAAAGCACGAGCTTTTGATTGTATCTCGGCCTTTGATTCCACTTCGCCGCCCCTGTTTGGTTGTAAATAGCCGTGCAAGCCCGTTCAGAGGTTTATAACCCCACGTACAACCAAAAGACAGGCGGCCAGCAGCCAAACTTGTTGGGTGCGACCAATCCCAGCCTAGGTATGCGTCAAAATTTAACCACCAGGAGACCGCAGGTTTTAGTCCTTGGTTCCGTTTGCCAGGGCAAGCCGTTTTGGGTACCCATTTTCGACCCACAGCCACCTGGCCTTTTGATTCCGCAGGATGGTGGTGCTAGCGCTTGGGGAGGAGGCTGCACCGAAAGCGCCGCGCAAGGCCCGCCCCAGCTGCGTGGCAGCAGATTAGATCGGTTTCCGCGCGCAGAACGCGCGTGGTGGGTGTTTGGTGTCCTTTTTGGTTGGTTTGCTTAAAAAATCGAGGGCCCTGTTTTAGATGGGGTTGATTCCATTTACCAGGGCCATCGATTTTTCCAAAAGGCCACCTATGGTGGTGGGTGTTTGGTGTGTTCGCAGGAGAAAGAGACGTTTTTGCAGCTTCTTCCAACAAGAAGGGAAGCAGCTCCCAGAGTTCTGGACTTTGTCACTTCGGGGGAGAGAGGTTTAGTGGCAAAGTAACAAGTTCTGCACGGCCTTAGTTTAACCAATCAAACGCAGGATGCAAATCCGCATTGCCGGGAAGTAGGGCCTTTTGTTGTGACATGCGAGATTAGAAGGACCCCCCGGCTCGACGAGTCCCTTTTTTTTGAGGGCTCCCTTTTCAGATAGTTTCAAAACCAAACCGCAAGGAAAACAACTATTATTGGGGGGTCCCCAAAAAAGGGGTTCCACCTTTAATACACGGGTAACCGGGCAACCTTCACCCATAAAAGTCCCCGGAGGAGTCTTCAGTGTGGTTCGATGAATTATTGGAATTCACCAGGCCTTTAACAGGGTTCCGGAAGAAGGATACATCCGAAGACTAGTAAAGTGTTTCTTTGTTTTGAAGCAAACAAAACGGCCCTAATTATCCTGTATGGGACCGCGTTGAACCTTTAACTTGAAGTTGAGCATGATACGTTTTCCGCTAACCAGCAAAAGCAGGGGAGTCAACGAACAATCCAGTTTAGTTTGGTTGGAGCTGGCTTACCCTTAGCTCTCACCACCATGTGTTATGACAGTTGTTCAATTGATAAGACATATTCAACGGATGCTTTCTTGAACATTCTCTTTGCTTGGACTGCCATAGATAAAGAACCCTTAGATGTAACTTGCTTGTTTGTTGACTGAACATGTGACATTGTGCGTTTTCAACCGCAACAGACCACTAGTTTGCTTTGCGGGGGACCAGAGCAGCGGTGGTTTTGGTCTAGCAGTTCGGCACCTTTGAATCCTGTACCCCTGCCCGTTTTTTGATTCCTTTGGCTTGCTAATGCTTTGTCCTCAAGCTTTGAATGATCCTTGGTGTTGGGTAGATGGCCCTTTCGTGAACACGTCATTCTCCGGAGCAGCCGGTGTCTAGAAGACTTTGCTAACATGGCTTGGAGCGCACACTTGTTGCTAACATGAACTGGGATGGATGAATTCTTTTGGATACTGGTTGATAAACCACCAATCCCAAGTGATGCTGTCGCGGATTTTGTGCATCTACTATGTCCTGGGGAAGCAGTACATTTTGAGTACGGGCTCATATGTTGGTGTGTCTTTTTTGAGGGTATATGCCATTCTTGGGTGGTTTTGAAGTGGAACAAACGGAAAGTCGCCAATTTTGAAGGTCCCCCATTTTGAGACGACCCCATGAAGCCTCATTATTCTACCATGATCAAAGTCACCCCCTAAGTGGTGGGTTAAGGGGAACAACCCCATTTTCTGACTTTGATAACCCGCAGAAACCGTCAAAATAAGGACCCCATCTAGGCGTAACCAACAGAGGCATGCATACAAAAGCTTCCAAGGCTCCCGGGGCTCCAGGACCAGTGAGGCCCCCGTGCACCAGTCGACGGTTCGTTGTTTGTGTATATGGCTGTGGCTCAAAACCGTTTTGGTACCATTTTGGGGTAGGTGCACCACCCATTTTAGGCTTTTTGGTGGCGGGATTGGGATGTTCACTGGGGGTACGGAATTTGGCCATATGATGGATGCTTAAGGTTTGGGTATTGTTTTTTCTTCAGGGTGTTGGTCTTTCTTATGGTGGACACTTTTGCAACCAATTCTCATTGCAGGGGTTTGGAATTGTAGGGGGTCGGTTTGGGGGGGGATTATCGGTATGCAATTCTTATTCCACGGGATTGGAAGTATTGCTGGGGGCGGGGTGGTCATGGGGGGCATCCGATTCTTATTGCAGGGGCTTGGAATGTATACATTGCAATTTTGTATGGCTGTGATTTGCATGGATTTGACCCTGGCGCCCACGGAAAAGCAGGAGGATGGAAATTCGGACCAGCCACCATCCAAATCGTGGTGGGTTGGGGGACACATCCGAGGCGAAACACGGGAACAACCAGGGTTGGGCATATGTTTTGGCGCATGCTTGCGCACATGTTTGTTTGCACTGGGACGCTTGCAAACAGCCGGGCTTTGCATGTCTCAAAGCAAGGGATCCCAGCGATGGCAATGGTCTCCTTGTTGTTTCCCGAAGCCACCTTTCCCAAAAGGGCGCCGAGCCTCCAAAAGAAACACGCCTGGTTGAACCCCCATTATGGGGGAAATTTAGCATCGGGCCCTAGTTTGGACACGAGTAGACCCAACATCGATTGCATATTTTCCAGGGGAAGGGGCCGCGTGTTCATAGCGGGGGGGGGCGGGGGGTACATATTGGTGGGAGAGTGTGTGTGTGTGTGTGTGTGTGTGTGTGTGTGTGTGTGTGTGTGTGTGTGTGTGTGTGTGTGCATGTCTTTGCGGGGAGGGACTGGGGTTGACGGCCCACAACAGCTTTCTATCATAATTTATATATATATATATATACATACATACTCCCCGGGGTTCAAACCACGATTAAGCAATGTGGGTTCATACACCCACCATTGCTTATCGTTCAGAATTGTCATCATCCAAATTGGGTCCTTGCCTTTCTTGCAATGGGGGCAAGGAACCCTAGGGTATATACATAACAGAATACTTGGATAGCTTCAATAGCTCTAGCATTTATTTTGGCCTTGGCCTTCCTGGCGTTCGCCAGGCCCGGAGGCAGAGTGGCACCCGCAAAGCCGGTGAGGAGGCCGGAGCCTCCGTTCCGTTCCGGGCGTCTGCAGTTCGGGTTCGGATCTAGGCATAGGGTTCCTTAGACGGTTCTTTTCGGTGGCACCTAAACCTCTTGTATTTCCTTTTTCGGAACCTCCAACAGTGGCGGGTGCAATGAAACCCCGACAGTCATTCCAACTTTTGACGAGGAATTCCAGACTTGTTTGGAGTTTAGAGGTGGCACATCCCGCCAGTTCAGCTCTCAAGCAATCGAGCTAGGGCAAACACAACAAACCTCCGGAAGTGGATAACATGTGGCACTCATGATATGCCCAAGTAAAAGTTCAAGTTGCTGCGTGGGACTAGGTGGTTGCCCAAACATCTGATCTGATGATGAGAAGATCTGGTTGCTTCGGAAGCCACCCGCAACTATTGGGCTTGCTTCGGGCAAGTGGACACCTTTTGGGGAAAACACCTATTGGGGTCCTCGCGTGCAGAAATGCCGCTTGGCTCGCTGCGTTTCGGCAAGGATTCACAAAGTTGTTGTGCGGGCTCGAATCCCCTAGGAAAAGGCGCGTTGGCGGGTGTTGTTGTCATTCATGGCGGACAAAGTGGTTTTAGGGCCAGTATCATTTCCGTGATACCGAGGAGATCCCCTTCACAGTGACAACGTAGTCATGGGTATCACCGAAAGCGTTATGTTCCACAATCATGTTGTCGTTCCCTCATTCCCTCTGCTTCCCCTCAAGTTGGAGGTTTGGATCGGGGATTTGAAGGTTCTGGTTCTTGTGGACTGGGGCTTCCCAGTTCCGGAACACCGAACCGCGGATTGGGCTCCAAACCACCAACTGGAGGGCAGCGGATTTTGCTGTGGTCAAAAGAGTTTTGGGATCACATTTTGGGGTAGGTGAATTCACCACCCATTTTAGAACCTATTTTAGTGGGGATTGGGATGTTCACTGGGGGTACGATTTGGATTTTGACCCATGGCCATTTCCTCGCAACTTTCCATTGGCCGAAAATTCGGCTGAGACCCGGCCTGGCACGCCCAAGAGAACGCCCCGGCACAGCACGGCCGGCACGCCGAGGCCCGGGATTTGGGGATGGGGCCGGGGTTGGAGGGTCGGAGGGTCAGATTTGAGGGCGCAAAAATCGTTCCGGTTTAGTAGTGGAACGGAGCCTAGATTTTGCATGAGGGTGAAAGACTAGGTCCCCCAGTAGTGCCCTTCTCTCCCCTTTTCCGGTTTGGAGGGTTCCCCTACTAACACAGACTACAGAAAAAGGGGGGTACCCTTATTCTAAACTCTCTACTGGAAGAGGCTTTTCAACCAAACCGAGACTTTGCTCCCCAACGCCTCTTGGATAGCCGACATTGGGTGTGCTCGCCAAATTTTTCCATTACCCTCCTGTCCACTAACATGGAACCCAGCAGAGGGTCCATTTTAAAGAGAAATGGTCTTCAAGGAGCTCCCAGGCAGCCTCCATGTTAGTGGACAGGAGGGGAAGAACCTAGTTCATCAAATTTCCACGTCAAAGACGGGCACCATGAATGACTGTGGCATGCACATCTATTCTGGAGGGCTCTGTTTTGCATACTTCCCATGGTTTCCCTTGGCGGGTACCATCCTCTACCTACCTGGCTTCCTATTCACACATACTATACCACCATACCATACATTAAACATTACAGTATATTGCATTACATTGCATTGCGTTGCGTTGCATTACATTATATACCTTACATTACATTAGATACAGACATACGAACAGACATACAGACATACGAACATACGGACATATGGACATACCTACCTACCTACCTACCTACCTACCTACCTACCTACCTACCTACCTAAATACCTACCTACCTACCTACCTACCTACCTACCTACATACATACATACATACATACACACATACATACATACATACATACATACATACATACATACATACATACATACATACATACATACATACATACATACATACATACATACATACATACATTGCAGTACGGTACGTTACATTACGTTACATCAATACATTACAATACAATAACATTACAATTACCTTACATTTGCAATACATTACATTCAATTATGTTACTTTACATTAGAATACATTACATTACATTTCATCATGTTACATTACATTCCTTTACACTACATGACATTATATTGCATTACTCTACACCACATTACATTACATTACATTACATTACATTACACTACACTGCATTACAATAAACGGGACTCAAATTTCTCGATTTCAACCAGCTGAGCCCGACAAGCAAGGTTCAGCCAGATTCAGCCTCTCAGAGGGAGACAGTTCCTGGCTTGCAGAAAATTCATTGCCATGCGTGAACGCGGCGCTTGACGCATGGTTTTGCAAGCCCACTGTACTCTGTGTGCCACTGTGGAACAAAGAGGGCGAGCTGATCAAGGCCCATGAGGAGAGCATCACCGCGGGCATGGCAGCACAAGCAATGGCTGGAGAGCCCGGACGTGGAAATTGAAGTTGACCAAGCAGTCACAGCATTCCTTGGGCAACGCAGGCAGAAGGAGTTCTTGTGTTCCCGGTGTCACGGAACAGAGGAAGATGGTCAACGGCCAGGGGCGTCCACGCAGTTCTCGCGGGCGATGAGCTTTTAACCAACTTAAAAAACGGGTGCCTCCAAAAAGGTCACAGGCTGTTAAAAAAACCTGGAGGCGAAAACTGTGTCATGCGTGTTTTCCGCTGGCTTTTCTGCAATTTGTCATCTCTGGCTCATGCTTGGCAGTGAACGGGAGAATTAGGACAGCATTGGTTTGATGCAAAAATTGTCAGAAACCCAAATTGTCTTGCATAGTTGCAGTTCAACTGCTCGAAAACCTGAATCAACAAACTGCAGACAACACACGGCAGAAATCCTTCTCGAAGCTGATACTTAAAGAAGCGACGCATGTAACGAAACACATTAGAGTGCAGCTGAATTGGCATATCGTCTTGCAATGATACCATTTGTCTATACATTGAGTCCCCACTATGAAGCAAGCGGGTCGTTTGCGTGCTCTCGTCCTCTCCTCGTCACAGAGACTCTTCTAGCAAATTCATGCTTTATGGACATGGTGGCTCTCCAAGTGCTTTTTGCCAGCATTTGCAACCAACATTGGCCATGCATCAACCTGTGTGCATTCATGTGTGTTCGTGCACGCGCAAGCCTTTCATAACGACGATAATATGCCCCACCCCCCCCTCCCTCCCCCACCCCCTTTCCCCCCCCATCCTCCAGCCCTGCTCACAACTGCAACTCGACGCATCACAGCCTAGCAGCAAACAGCAAGGAAAACACAAAAAGGTACCAGGTTGTTTACCAGCCTGTTTCCTCCAAAAAAGACGACCACCTTTTCAAAGCAAACTGCTTTTCCGAACGAAACCTAAGGCCGGTTGTTCGACCTTTTGCACGTGGCTTGGCTTGATCAACCCAGAGGTCTAAGACCTCGGTTTTCGGAGAACATTTGGAGGTTCTGGGCCAGAATTTCCTGACTGCTGCCCTTTGGCATTTTGGATTTCCATCATTTCCTGAGGATACCAACAACTGTAGTCTTTGATGGTCAAGAAGGCTTCGGGATCCCTCCTGCCCTCTCCCATTTCCAGCTCAAAGCATAAACATCAATTGCCGCAGCGGCGTTTGATGGCGAGGGTCCGCTAGCGTGTTTTGGATTTGTTTCTTGTGCTCAAGTTGCATATCTTAGGGCGTTATTTTCAGTGATGTTCAGGTTCAATCAGTTCATTTTCCTGATATGCGTAGCCCCCAAAGCGTTCTGTTCTGCCTGAAGGCGAATGGGTAAGCTCGTCACAAGTTGTCCAGATATTGCGCTTTCTTCCAGGAAAGAGAAGGAGAACAAGGAGAACAAGGAGAACAAGGAGGGTTGGGCAAAAAAGGTTTACACCCCCCCCTGATACCCTTAAAGGGGAACCAAAAGGAGGGGAGACACGGGACAGCGGAAGATGTTTTTCACGGGTGTCTCAACATGAATGAACAAGGGGTCGGGAACCACTTTTTTGAGCCACTGCCAACTGAGCAACTGACACCAGGACCAGTAGTTGTAGTCGATTGTTCACCTGGGCAGGACATTGGGGGACACCTCACATGTCCCGACAAGGGGTCGAATTGCTCCCTGAGGAGGATAAAGAGAAGGAGAGGCGCGAGAAGAAGGATGCAGAGAAGTCCGAGAAGGAAAGGAAGGCGCGCCGCCGGCGGAACGAAACCTTTTTGTTTTTATGGATGGGCTTGAGACTCTAATAGGGGGGACATCTTCAAAACGCTTGGCGCGCGAAGTGAATGCTTTATGTATGACGTCCGAGTAAGGAGCAATCCTGATATGAGTGTTTCCGTTTTCATGGACCCCTGGCTGGTGTTTCAAAGGAAGTCCAAAGCAAACCGCAAAGGTTGGGCACACCGTGCAGGCAAAGAAGATCCTGGGGGAGCGGGCGGCGTTTATTTGTCCTTTTGACCCAAAAACAAGGGGGCCGATCAGATGACCATTGGGGAATACCGGTAAAGGTATCATATTTCCCACATGGGAAAAGTTACCCTTGACTGAAAAAAGGGTTGGATCTTCAGACTTTAATTTTTTGAAAAATCAAGGGGTTTTGCACGAAACCCCAAAAAGTTGAACTTTTTGCAGGGGGGTCAACAGCAACCAAGTATGGTCAAAACTGGGGGCCCTACATGGAAGATGTTTCTCCCCAAGGTCTGGGACAGGAGGATCGAAAACTCGGAGAACGTTTTCCTGGAATCCTCGAACGGGCCCCGAACTTTCCCCTGTGTCGGGGTTTTGAGCAGCCCTGCTGTCCCCTTCTTTTGTTTTGATATATGTGCCGGTAGGCATGACCAGAATCCGATAACAAAACATCAGTCGAAGGTGGGTGTTCTTCATATTCCCAGAGGCTGGCCAGGGCAACGGGGATGGGTTTGTTTCATGGAGTCAGAGTTTGGCTTCAGGACAGATCCAAGTCCAGAAAGAAGAAGGAGGACACGCCGGCAATGTGAAGTGGGCGGGGGTGAGGGAGGCCTGCGACTGCGATGAATCAAAGACCACCCAGTTCCATTCTTGATGCGTGTTTGCGGCCTCAAATCAAAGGTCCAATTCTCAGGGATTCCCTTCCAAGACAAGTGATGTTCGATTCTTCCTGGCGGCTTTCAACCAACCCCAGCCTGTCTTTGTGTGGTGTCGGCACGTCGTTGGCCGGATCCGAAACCATGGTGTGGTTGGAGAAGATCAATGCGACTGGCAATTTCTGTGAGGCGCGCCTCACACCGATTCAGGGGTAACACGACACCGTGATGTAGGTTTTTGACTTTGGGATCCGATTCTTCTTGGTGGCTCCGGTGTCAAATTGTAGGGGAAGGAATCCACCAGCTAGCAAAAAGAGACAGGGTGCGCTTTTTTGTCGCAGTCAGGGTTGCAGTTGAAAGTCTATCGCATGCATGGCTCCCTGGTTTCGTCATCCCTTTACTTTTTGAGGGGATTGTGCCATCTACTTTCCTTGTGCATTTCCCATGAGCCACACGAGTAAAACTGGAGTCTGAGGCATTCCTAGCGGCTGAATCTGCCTGGCAATCCATTGGATTCACCAAATCCACGCCAGCCATTTCTGGATGAAACCCCCTGAGCTCCGGCCGTCGCCTTTTGTTGCAGGTATCCTTTTTGGGTTGCTCAAAAAACAATCAAATGGAAGCCCCCTCCTTTTTGGAGATTCCTTCATGTGGAGACAAACGCGTAGATGGCATGTGACGATATATATATATATAGTCATATATTGCATATATATATATATACATATATATATATATACACATAGATATATATACAAATATATATACACATGTATATACACGTTCTGACCTAACACACCGCGGATGGAACAAAATCCTGCACAAGTTGGTAGTTGGTGAGGTCAGTTCTTAGGGTTCCATCCATCCCAACCGGTGCAACGACCGGCGCTCCGGGGGTCAGGGCCCGTTTCGCCAGGAGGACAAGGACGCCACGCGAGGCCCCCTGCCAAAGCCTCGGAGGGCTGGATCGGATACTTCCAGCGGTGCCATTTTTTTTCCTCCACTTTTTTGGAGGGGCCGGTGGGAGAATTCCACATCAGTCCCTCAGTTTCCTTTCTTTTGTTTTTTGGACCTGGACAAGTTTGGACCTGTTTCAGGACCTTTTGTTGTTTTTTGGACCTCAGTTCCCTCAGTTTCCTTTCCTTTCTTGCGCTGGTTGGGGGGCGAATTGGACTCGGAGCTGGGACCCGGGATCCCACAAAAAAGAAGCGCCTTGAAGAGGGAGCCGTTGGGAGCTGCCGATGTAGTTGCCCCAAAAACCAGGGCAGAGATTCCACGACTGTCTTGTGGAGCTTTGACTATGTCACATGTGGTTGCCCCCACGCTTTGACATTTGAAGGGGGTCAGACAGCTTCCCGCCAAATTGATGGTTTGGTGGTTTGGAGGTGGGAGTGGGTGAGAGTGGTTTCCTATTTACCTACAAGAACCACGGATCCAAAACCTTCCCGACTAAGGTTCCCGATGTAAAGCTACTCATCCTCATCTATCCGACTTAGCAATTTAAGATAACATGATTTTCCCCTCCGGTTCCGGGCTGAATTTGGGGAGCAAAGCGCGCAGCCGCCTTTGTTGGTGCTGCCGGTTTACGGGAAAAAACGGTACCACAATGGAACCCTGGTAAGTGGAAACATGGACCAAAACCTGCGTAACCCCTCCTGTTCAATTTTGAGCCACACCCATTTGTTTGACCCCCTCATGGCTTCGCCTTTCGGCCCAGGCTGCTCAGGGGAGATGGAAGCGACAGCTGCTCGGCCGATGCGAGATCCATACGGCCGAAGGTCCTTCAAGGGCTGGAGAACTTGCTGGTGCGATTTGGAGGGAATGAGACTTGGAATGAACCCAGGCTTTGGTCCCCTCAAAGGAGACCACTAGTTGGATGGTTCATAAGGGTCATTCCCTCATTCCTGCCGAGCACCAGCAAGATAGTTAGAATGGGTCCGTGGGGTACTTTTGAACCAAGTCACATCATGATCACTAGAGAATCATGTTTGCATTTCGTTCGCCCCTTGTACTAGGCGATTGATTGAATGAGAAACCTGTGGGTTCCATTGATACTTAGGGTCAGGGTCCGTCACCATCAGAATCAGCAAGCGTCCTAAGTTGTTTTTCTTTTAAGGGAGCCACTTCAAAAGTGGTTGGAGGGCATCTTTCGCCACTTGAATGATGTCCACCCAAGGGTCGATTCATACCCCCAGGATTCACACTTTTTTGGGGGGAGCCGGCAAAAACGGCTTCGGCTTGGTTTTGGTTTTCCTTGAACGCCACAACCAACGCGGGGATTTTTCATTTTCCCCTGTTGGCTTTAAAGGGAATCAATTGCACCCCTGGATTTTTGATTTAATTTATTTTTCCCCGGGGACGTATCCGCAAATGGCAGCTTAGCCCCACACGCGTAGCTCCCACGCGCGCGCCGCGCGCCGCGCGCCGCGCCGCGACTCGCAGGCGCCCAGGACGTGCGCGGCGCCCTCTTCGAGCTCTCGGCCGCCTTCCAGCGCGGGGACAAGGCGGCGGCGGCCCAGGAGCGGACGACCGGGGGGGCGAGACCTCGGGTTCGGATCCGGGGTGGGGGGGGAGGGGTGGCTCTCGTGTGCTTTTGTGTTTTTTTTTTTGAGAAGGTACCGCGGGTTTGGTGGTTTTAGAAGGATGCCAAACGGAAATCAACACATGTGTTCTTCTTTTTTTTGGGAGGGGTCCGCTGAGACCTTCGAAAAATGATTGTGGTTTTCCTGTTGGCTTCTTTGTAAAGCCACCAAAGAAGGGGTACCAACAAAAAAAACACTGCCGGTTTCGCCGCTCGCATGCTGCATGCTGCATGGTCGGGCTTGGCATTTTGAGATCTAAACTTTGTCTTTGTCCGCGAGTTCCTGGACTTTCTATTTGCTTCTGGGTCTGGGGCATTTTAGTGGCAAGCACACACACACACAGTTTGGCGACCCGTCGGCCAATCCACGCACTGGTCTTCGGTACCAACAACCCACACCTTGAGACCCATGGCTTTTCTCGGCTAAACTTGCCAAAGGTCGATCGCGAGCATAGGTGTCCATTTTGGTGGTTTTGGTAGGACAATAGATGGCGATTCCTGGTTTACCTGGTGGTTTAATCATCTACCTGGGCCATCTATTTGCCCTAAAAGGACACCTATGATCGCGAGCCTTTGCCCAGGCGAGCCTTTGTCAGCTTCGTTTCGCCTCGCCTCTCTCGCCCCGCAGGCGATCAGCCAGCTGCTTGCTAACCCCAAAGGCTGGGCTGCGGGTTCTTCTCAGCCCAAAGCGAACGGATCCATCGAAATGGCCGTGGGTCAACACCAATGGTACCATTTTGGGGTAGGTGCACCGCCCATTTTAGTCTATGTTAGTGGGGATTGGGATGTTCACTGGGGATACGGGGTTTTGACCCATAGCCAAATGGCAACTTTTGGTTTCCACTTTTTGGGGCGGGAGCCCATGGGGCAAGTGGCCCCTTTCAGGTGATCGCCTTTTATTTTCGGTTTCCCGAAGGGGCAACTGAGATTTAGCTGCCCCTTTCCCCCCTTCCCCCCTTTCCCCGGCCCTCCAAACTTGGACCCACCATTCTGCATGGAAGCGTTGGTGCGTGCATGTGGGCATGAGTTTGGGTATAAGCAGAAGCAAGTATTCCACACATTTTCTTGAGAACGCTATTGCATGGATGACCGGAGGAGATCACGCGGTTGTTGAGAAGGGAGGTAGTGGGGTCGGGAGTGGGCAACAATGAGTGAGCGGTGAGTGCAACCGGGGAAGTGCATGATGGTAGATGTCGATGGGAGACTACAATGCGCTGGGTCAGTTTGTGTATTTCCCCCTTTGCCTTCTCCCCCTCGCCCCTTCTCCCTGTCACTCCTTCTCTTCCTTTCCGCTGCTCGCCTTCCCCTGTTTTCGCTAAAACACAATTAAAGTAAATAATAAAAGAAGAAGAACAAAATAATAAAACCAAATAAAATAGCAAAGATAAGACACAAGGTTATTACAGAAGAGATCCAACATGATAAAGGAAAATGAAAAGAGAAAGATAATGAACAGATAGCAATATAATGAAAGCTTATGAATCTTCTATCATAAACAAAAATCACCAAACAATGCAAAGAAGATTCAGAAAATAGACCTTCGTGCCTCAGATAAATATATTATTCTCATGTTGAATATTTATTTTGTATTACTAATGAAATCTCATTTACAATCATATCCTTGTCCTCTGATCATAAATTATTTTTGGAATCTGCTTTTTTTTTGGAATTACTATTTTATTACAAATTATCTCTGGAATCTTCTTAGGTTTACATGTAACATCAGATATTAATTCAGCATATTTTAGTATTTTCTTTTTAACTAGAGACATATATTATGGATGGTGTTTACGTTATCTTCATTCTAATTCCCTTTCTTTTCTTTAATGTTTTTGCTTTGCTTCTTTTATTTTTGTTTGTTTATTATTAATTGGTTTTATGATGAGATTTCTCTTTTATTATCTGTTCATTTTTATAATATTTCTTTCTTGTCTTTTTCATTCTCTATTTCTTTCATGTTGATTATGAATAAGAATGCTTTTATCTTTCTAGTCTTCTATTATTTATTGTAAACTTTAGAATTTCTGGAAATTCATATATTTTATTGTTTATATTATTTGTCTATCTTATATTAATTCCCTTTGTTATTATTTGCTTATGCCACAGAGTGAAGAATCCTTGATCACCAGCCACCCAACCTTTCTACGTCTGGTCCCACTCACTTCGCTCGTTAACCATCCTAACATTTCCTTTTCCCTTTCCATTTCTAGTTACTTCTTCCTTGACTGTTAACTTCTGAATCTTGGATCACAGGCAATCTCCAAATTTAGAATTATTGTAAGCTCTAGAAGCACCTGGAAGGACTTTATCTCTCACCGCCGGCTTCCTCGGGCTCCAGCCTACAAGACCCATCATCCCTCTCTCATCTCCACGCCGTCGATGATAGGAATGACACAGGAAGGAAAGAGATGATGGGAGATGAAGGTTGGTCTACAGGAAATCCCTCCCTTTCATCTCTCTCATTCTTGTTCCACATCCTAAAGTAATTTGTAGATGGATGTGGATAAAGAATGACAGGTGAATGCGAGGAAATCCTATAGACGAAGCAATTCACTAGGAAACCGCCAATGAAGGAATCTCACCAGCAATCACCTCACACTCCATCCCTTTCTCTCCCTTTCTCTCCCTTTCTCTCCCTTTCTCTCCCTTTCTCTCCCTTTCTCACCTCTTAATCACATCCTACCTTTGGCAGTTATCTGGTTCCCCTTAAGTTCCTCTGAAAGGAAGATATCCAAACAGGCGCCCCCTGATGGCTTCCTTCTGGGACTGGTTGTTTGGAGAACCTGAAAAGGATAGCCTCAAACAACCGCACACGCATTCCAGGAACCAGCATTATTCCTTTCTGCCTTCTGGATGCTTTTTCTTTACCTAGGACACCCGCCGAATTCTTTTTCCTGAGTCATGAGGGCACAGAAAGGAGCCGGTGCGTGCATCAGCTCCAAAGAAAGCCACGGGAGACCCTTAACGAGGTCTAATAAACGGGTAGCTTCCTGGATTTAGCTAAGTGACCTAGCAGCTGGATTCATGAACACAAGAACGGGCCTACTAAGAAAAACCCAGGATGATTTGATAAAGCTTTGGCTGATGCCTGGGGTGTGGTGCGATTTCAGAGGGATCCTTCACTTCTTTTGGGTGCCTAAAAGAAGCAAGGCCAACTAGGGCAGGTGAGCTGGGGTTGTTGAACGCTGAGCTGGCGAGTTGAGAGAGCTTCATCTGAGTTGTACGTTGGCTTCGCCCCCGAACAAAGATCTCTCTGCACAAATTATAGCGAGCCTGCCTCAAGGCAAACCGAGCTCACCCACGATGAAGGCAATTTGGAGATGTCTTATTGTTTGCCTTGAGGTATAGTAATCTGCGCAGATCAGGTGTCTTGACATGCGATCGGCCGACCTCTCCAACAGAGTTCACGGATCCAGCCACGCATGCGGCAGTGAACCCGCATGCAGCAAAATCACCGAAGAGGCAAGGTTTGCCTGACATTCTCATGGAGTTCAGTTGGCAGATCGATACCTAAGAAGTGGCCTTGGCCAACTTGTCGCAGGTTTGGCCGCAACTATTGTTCCAGTCCCGTTTTCTCTTTGTCACATGGGGTCTCCTCCAATTTTCTGTCATATTGGCTAGACGAAATATCAAACATCATACCTGAGCAAGAAAAAATAGATGGCCCTGGTTTACCTGGTGGTTTATTCATCTACCAGGGCCATCTATTTGCCCTAAACGGACACCTATGTTCAGCCTACATTTTTTTGTGGTTTCCTGGTTTTTCATGTGTCCGCGCGGTGGCCGAGTTCCTGGCCACCGTCCGACAAACCCCGGCTAAACGCCGTCTGCGCCGCAGGCCTCCAGAGCCTCACGTCGCTGCCGGGCTTCGATGAAGCTTCGGCCAAGTATCTGCAGACCGCCCTCAGCGCCTCGGCGGGTTGAAAGCGGTCGGTGGCCGGGTGAGAACCCGCGATTAATCGGCCCGAGGAATGGCGAAATCGGTCCCCCAGCGATTGGTGCCCGACCTCTCACCCGTTCCTTCTTTTTTGGTTGGGAGGGTTTTGGAACCCTGCTAAAATAGACTACAGAAAAAAAATGGTACCCTTATTCTGACCTCTCTACAGGAGGACCTAGATGGGCCAGTGAGGTCCTGGTCAGCTCTTGGGCTGTAGATGCAAAGTACCTTTAGTTGAAGAAGTTGCACCATTTTGAGACACACTCAATTGCCGAAGAATGGGGTTCACACTTCCTGACTTCATGGTGGTTGCCTTTTTGCTTCTGGTTTCATTTTTGACTCCATGGTTCTTTTTTGACTTCCTGAGTTCCTGGGCGGACCGTTTTAGGGCGAAAAAGCTTAAACCAGAAAGCTATTTGATATTGTAGGGCAGACTTGTGTGTGGAACAGAGTCAGAAGATATTCTCACTTCCTGAGTTCCTGGACTTTAGGCTTTTTGAGTAGACCATTTTAGGGATAAGCAGTTTGGACTTTTTTGGACCAACCCACTGAGGAAGTGAGGGTTGGTTTGAGAAACCAAAACATCGGCGGCGATGGTTTTGTTTAGGCGCGATGGTGCCGGGCGGCGATGCGGAGCAGGGGGTCCCAGAAAGGGGTCGGGGGGGGGGGGGACGAGTTGCTTGTTTCGAGAACTCCGAAGCTTAAACAGGGCTCCAAAAAAAAAACACATGTTGCAACCATTTGAGACATGTGGCTTGTTCATCAAAATAAAGGGAAACCACCACTTACAAGGCAATGTTCAGGTGTATAATGTAAGGATCCCTGTTAAAGCACATGAAATTCCGTATTGGATCTGACCCTTTTATAGCGAGCTCACCGATCTGGGGGTATAACGAGCTCACTGTGATTGGTTGGTCCTTTCCTTGTGGATCCCATTCTTAACTCAGCTTTTGCAATTCTCGTATATTTTGCAGCTTGGGTGCTTTCGCTTTCCTTTTTCTGGGGCCAATTGGTACCCCACGCTGCTGAAATCCACCTTGGTATCACACGTCCATGGCGGATGCGGAGGGCTGGAACTTCCAGGAACAGCCCTTAGCGTTACATAAGGCGGCTGCACTGCTTCACTGTTCTTGGTAAGTTGTTTTCGGTTCTGTTCATTTTTAGTAGGGGGCTGCAACAAACAGTCAGGTTGTTGCAAGCCCATACCAACTATACCAAGAGTTGTGAAGACTCATTGCTTTGTTTGCTTCTTGCTAAGGGGCCCGCCACGAGCAACTTCAAACTCAGTGACACATTTTGGGGCGGGCTAGATCCCAGGAGGTTTTTTTGATCGAGCCATTTTTCCTCTTGGGAATTGTCAAGGTCATTTTCAGGTATGCCGTTTTGAAGGTACCACTTATTCTGCTGCCTTTCAAGCTTGTGTTTTATGTTGGCCGCTTTGACTTCCTCGTTTTGGCCGACTTTGGGTTCCCCTCAAAACAGACACGAGAAGGAAAGCACCCCCGAAATATTTCAGAGCAATCTTGGCAACAACCCAACCCACTGCCCAACCCACTGACCTTCTGTCCGAAAACAGGTTTCCCCATTTCAGAGGACCCGCGGGATCTTGGGCATAGCGCTGGAGTCTGTCCCTCTGCACTCTAACAGAGTTTCCCCCCCTTTTTTTTGCCGCTTGAACCATCAACAGAGCCAACATCCCCCCTTCTTGGAGCGTGAAGTTTGTTTTGCTGCTATATTGATTTGGACCTTTCCTTTCCCTTTCTTCCCTTGTCCATTCTCTAACTCAGGCTTTTGTTTTCAACATCCAGGGGGCCCAAGAAGCGAGGCCCTTCCCTTTGAGCCTTCCTTTTTGGCTGGAGTGAGCTTCCTTGCTGACCACTTGCTTGAAAACAAAAAAATACTGGTGCAACCGCCTCTTAGCTTTTCAACCTGTTGACTCGACCTCCGTCGGGTCCCCGGAAGCCCCGCCTCGCCCGCCTCGCCCGCCTCGACCGCCTCAACTCCCGCCTCGCCCGAGGATGGACCTGGAGATGTCGGAGGGCTTCGCGGAGCGCATCGCCTTCCCCGAGGAGTCAGTGCGGCAGAAGGTGGCCAAGGACTGGAGGCCGGTCCTGGCCGCGCCAGCGGTCGGGTCCGCTTTCAGAGACGGGGCACGAAGGAATTTGGCTCCAGGTTGTTTGGACGGTGGACATTTTGCGGTGTTCTTGTGAGCTTGCTTGTTTGTGCGCGATTGTTTATCTTGCTTTTCGTGTTTTTGCTGAAATGGGCCCCCGTTTGGAATTTGGCTTGCGTTGGTGTACTTGTTTTGATTTTCCCCGGTTTGCTTCTGCTTGCTGAAATGGGTTCCCTTTTGGTTTTCCGAAGCCAACGTCTAGGGTACACTCATAGAGATTGTCACACCCACAAGGTTAGTTGCTACAAATATGTTTCCTGAAACAACAAGTTGCTACAAATTGATTTCCTGAAACATTAGCATCTTCCCCTCTCGGATTTGCAGGGAATCTATCGCCAGATTTTCACTTTTTCCAAGAGGAAGGAAGCACATGGAGGTTTTGAGACATCGTCTTTTTGGTCAATGTTTTTTTTGCATGATTGCGGAGTTTCGCCATTTGTTTAGGAGACATCACCTCTTTGGGCCAACCACAAATAGGATGGTTCCACTTCTGTGCTTGATATTGTTGGGCCAAACATGAATGGGATGATTCCACTGCTGTTTTTCAGACATGACATCACCTTTTTGGGCCACGTTGAAGCCGACCTTGCGGAAGACTTGGCTTGAGAGAATCCCGTTCTCTGGCAATGGAACCTACTGAAAAGTGACAAAGTAGTGAGGGATGGGGAATCCTACTTTGGTATCACATCAAGGGTCGCTACCAAAGAGTGTTGAAACATATGAAACCGCGCTGCACGGAAATTTGCGGCTGACACATTATGGAGCATTGGCAGAAGCCAGCACCCAACAACTGCCAACATCCCAGGTCCAAAATCCCCTTTCTGTCCTAGAGGGCAGCCGTTGCTTACCCAGGTGCTGCGGGTGTTTTTTGCTTCATTTGTCCAGGGACCAACTTCGGCCCCTTAAAAAAGGTCAACACGCCCTTTTGAATTATTTTCCTTGGATAGAATATTTTAATACAAGGTTTTGATTGTGACTCATGTTGTCAGTTGCTTGTACAAGCAAGTCCCCATAGTATTCTTCGCAAGCACCGCGGGACTACCCCATTTTCGAAATAGATTCGGGGAACGAGTAAAACTGGCTGTCACATTATTGACCCCTTTTGGGAGCCCAGTTCCGTTATTTGACACAGTTGACCCTTCCAAGAAATTATACAACCCCAAGCAACTGTTCAAGAGCCTTGGCAGCTTTACCTGTTGCTGTTGGATATCTTTTGGGTTCGCCGACCATGGGACAACAACATGCTTCGCCCGCCCCAGTTGACAAAGCATTGGTTGACTCGGGGGGAACAAAAACCCTGGCTTGAGGGAAGGCACGAGAGAAGCTGCAGACACGCGCTTCCGGACTCGATGCTTGCAACTTGGGATACCAAGAACCGCACATGCCATGCCATGCTAGCTGAGAATCCGGTGGTTCGAAGGCTTGTGCCCGTTGCTCCCAGGCAGATCAAAGAAAGGTCCGCAAACTTGCAGCGACTTGGCAAATGAGGAGTTGGATCACGACCAGACATCCTCATGTGGGTGTGTCGTTTTGAGAATACCCCTGTTTGGGTCTCAAATTCAAAGGGAAAAAAGGGAAAGCACAGGGAATACACACATGTCGAGGTCCTGTTGGTCCCAAACCAATGTCGCTGGCTTTCGAGGGCTGGGCACCTCATGTTGCCAGCTACTTGCATTGATTTGGCAAAGGATTGGCTTGAAGGACTCTCAACAGGGCGGCCCTTGATATGCTTGGCCGGTGGAGTAAGATTGGTCTCGACTTGAATCAGGAACCTGCAGGTTGAATTGGCTCGTCCCTTCTGGGGACTGACACAGCTCAAAGACATGTGACCCGCGGGTCTCCTTTTGGGAGGAATGAACCGCCCGCTGGGTTTAAGTCCACCCTGGGGGAACCAGAAAGCTAAGGGCCCTTAGTTGTAGAGGCGGGATTGTTGGCGCCAATCAGGGTGGTTAAGGCGAGTGAGCAAAGGACAGATCCCCCTCCCTGCCTATTCACATGAGTTTCGTTTCTTGCTCCCCAGTTCAGTATGTACAGGTGCGCATTCTGGAAATCGTTCTTTAATGAGCGCCGCGCCACAGTCGCGGTTTGTCCGCGGAAGCTTCGCGGAAGGGGTTCGTCCGCGGAAGCTGGCGCAAGAATTTACGGCACAGGTATGTTTGTTTTGTAGTGACACTGTTTCGACATGGTGCCAACGATCAAGCAGCGTTTGTTGCATGAAGAGACAGAGGATGAAGAGAACCCCAAAAAGAGAAGGCCAAACAGAAGTGTGGTGGAAGTCATGCGGAAGGGGAGCCTGCCCTTCCCCAAATGCCCACTTGTAGACCACCAACTCGTCTTCTTTTTTGTGGCAGCTCAACCCTTCTGGAGGCACTCAGCAGCCGGACGCTTAGCAAACAAGACTTGCCAGCGGCAACCACGGCAGCAACAACAGGACAACACAAGACAACAAGACACACAACAAGACAAACAACAAGACACACACAACAAGACACACAACAAGACAAACACCAAGACAAACAACAACAAGACAAACAACAACAAGACAAACAACAACAAGACAAACAACAACAAGACAAACATCAACAAGACAAACAACAACAAGACAAACAACAACAGGACAAACAACAACAGGACAAACAACAACAAGACAAACAACAACAAGACAAACAACAACAGGACAAACAACAACAGGACAAACAACAACAAGACAAACAACAGCAAGACAAACAACAAGACAAACAACAACAGGACAAACAACAACAGGACAAACAACAACAGGACAAACAACAACAGGACAAACAACAACAGGACAAACAACAACAAGACAAACAACAACAAGACAAACAACAACAGGACAAACAACAACAGGACAAACAACAACAAGACAAACAACAGCAAGACAAACAACAACAAGACAAACAACAACAGGACAAACAACAACAGGACAAACAACAACAAGACAAACAACAACAAGACAAACAACAACAGGACAAACAACAACAGGACAAACAACAACAAGACAAACAACAACAGGACAAACAACAACAAGACAAACAACACGGTAACGTTCCTTCCGCCAATAAAGTAAAGGCTCGAGAACCGCGGAAGCAACATGCCTACTGCTGCAAACTGTCCGAAGGCTTGCGGAAGCAGAAGTTTTTGTGCAGGCCGCGGCAGCGATGCGGAAGGGTTGGCGGAAGGTTGAAAATATAACGTTGTTTTTTCTTAAGGGTACCCCTTGTTGGTTGGGTTTACAGGGAACCAACAGGAACCCCACCACTGTTTGGGCGTCGCCTAAAAGAGAACACACCCATATGAACTTCACGTACTGTTTCAGAGTCGTAGCAAAGGGAGCCATTGCAGCCTAATAGTGGCTTTGAATCAGCATTGGACCTACTGTGGATGGACAAATCCGTTGAAACCCTGGTTGAAACCTTCGTTGGTTGGTATTTACATGAAAATCATCATTTTTTGGGGGGTTCGGTACGAACCAGCCACGTTTTACGACTGAGGAGGAGTGCGAGTTCCTCGGAGACGGACCCACAGAAGAAGCAGAATGGCTTCTGGAAGAACCCGAAAGGCCTCAGCGAATTTCGGGGCTCGGGGTGGCGGGGGGGGAGGCCAACATGTGTGAAGAAACTTCGAGCCTGCAGAGTCCCCCTAGTAAAATGCAAAGGCAATCGCATTTGAAGCAATCTATTTTTTGTTGGGAGTATTTTTTTTGAAGCATTTCTAACCAAAGGGAGTAGTTTTTTTCAAGCAATCTAATTTGAAGCATGTTGAGTTGGAGTTGGCCCAACTCGCGGTTTAAAGATTGCACGGGGAGTTATCCCAGCCTGCAAGATCAAATCTAGAAGATGGGTTTCAGGATGTGTACAAAGATGGATTCGCTCAGCCATGATTAAGTTGCCCAAGTGAAGACAATGGGCCTTATGATTTACCATCATCAAATCACCAACATGCAGCGGTAGGTGAAAGGGAAACCACCTCAGTTTCTGACTTTGATTACCCCATACACCCCCCCCACCCCCTGCCTGTCAAAACAAGGGCCCCGGGACCCCGGGCAGCCCGTTTCCTTTGGTTGAATTTCTGCCTATCTGGCTACGACGCATGGGTAGAACAAGCTCACCAATGTCCTCTTCTTGGGACTCTTACGTACTTCAGGCATGCCCCGCATGATCCCTAGGAAGGGTCCGTTTTGAAGGCCCGGTGGGCCGGGCCGAACGGGATCTGAATTTGGGGGTGCTTTGTTAGGCTTGAAAACGGGGCGCCCACCCTTATGCCAACCGATTTTTTTTTAAGGGGCTGAAGTGTTAGGCTTGAAAACGTGGTGCCCACCGGATGCCAACCAAACCCTTTTTTTAATGTGTTTCTTTCTTTTTTCCCGGGGTGAAGCCACACCACCAGTTTTAGTCCTCAAAATTGGGAGCAAAGATACGGACCGCAGGTGCCCATGTCCCGTTTCGGGAACTCAAATGAGCTGTTTTCAAGTTAAATCATGGGGGCTGGGGGGGAGGGAGGGGAGGGAGAGGGAGACCACATATCACGAAAGCTAGCCTTAGCTAGCTGAAGTTTCTCCTTGCGTAAGCAAGGTAAGGGGCTCAAATGCCGAAAGATTGATTTTTTCAATTATTTGAGCCGAAAAGATTGAAAAATATCAATTATTTAGACCCCCCCCCGGTCTCAGGCTCGATTCCTCCCTGGTCCATCCCCCCCCCCCCCCAGGCAGTGGCTCAGTGTTCAGCAGTCTCGGTTTGCCCCGTTTTGGACTTGGTGCTACGAACTTTTACATGTTCCATTGATTTAGTTTGTTTATTTGAGATCTCAGTCTTCTCGGTAAACCACCTCGCAAGAATCTTGCACACGCAGCATGCAGAACCCAGAGGTGCTTTCAGACAGCTTCTGACGCCTCTCGTTGTTTTCATTTTCCAAGGTTTGCCACGCCATCATGTGCGTTTGCGTGTCGCATCCTACGAATCTTGCCGGGCCTCTCGTTGTACACAAGCTACCTATGAATCCACTCTGTCACCGACCCATCTCATGCAACAACTGATAGCTTTCGTTCACCCGCTCCTCAAGTTCTAAATAAGGCCTTATTATGGGCTGAATAAGGGCTTATTTGGGCTCCCTCCCCCTCCCCTCCCTCCCCCCCAGCCCCCATGATAGCCATCGACCTCACTCTTGCTTTTAGCTTGCGGCTGAAGGTTTGACTTGGCGATTCGGGGAGCCATGCAACTGCCATGTTCCTTTGACCAGACGTTTAGAGTTGGCTTTGCAGCCGCCTACGTAAAAGTGGCCGGGCCCCCCAACCTCCCGGGAGTAAAGTGAAGGTTTGCAATTCGGGTTTTGAGATTTTGGCCCCGATTTACGACATGGGTGTGTCTTCTTTTAGGGCCCTCAAAACAGGCAATTCTCAGTTCTCCTTTTGGTTTTCCTTTAAACCAACCCAAGGGTATCCTCAAAAGACGCAGCCACATATCCTACAAGCTTTCAAAGTCGAAGGGATCAACGAACTGAGGCCTCCGTTGGGCCTCCTTTGGAGAGAGGTGGGTCCCCCAAGCGAGTTCCAAGGGCGAATTGAGGGCGTTTTTTGATGTTGATCCTGGAAGCCATTCCCCACTTTGCCAGGGGTCGTATTAGGTTCAGTCGAAAATAGGGAGATTGGACATGGGGGATCGGAACTCACTCAGTTTCCACCACAAACCCAGCAGACGGGCTCTAAATTTCCCGTGTCCTCGTTTGGGGGCACAAGTAGTTTTGCCCGTGGCTAATATGCCTCCTTTTGTCTGATTTGAGCATCAGAGTCTGGTTGCCAAAACAAGTATGAGTTTCCTTTTAGGTGATTTTTCCATTGGGGGCATGAGGCCGTCATGGGAGTGTTTCCAAAATAGGGCAAACAAGCCAAGATTGGTTGGGCCCCTAGCCTTAGGGGTGCTTCCAAAATGATGGGGTGCATCCAACTGTCATGGAAAGCAGCCTTTTTTTGCTGGTTAAAACAGTGAATAAGGTCTTCTCTTTTTTTTTTAAGAAAGAAGAACCAGTTGTTGTTTTGTCGCAGGTAAAAAACCTTCGGAGGAGAAGGACACTCCCAAATCCGGAACCGCGGAGACAAAGGAGACTGGCAAGGACCGGCGCGAACTGGATGTCCGACTGACTTCTTGGTGGCTCCCAGCCATCCCCTTAGCTTTTTGGCCTTTTAGTGTTTAGTGGTGGTTTCCATTTAACCCACCAAAAGTTAGTCACTTTTAGCGGGGGATCTGAAAACGGGCAGCCCAGACTTGGCTGTCTCAAAGGACTCCTCCCGTCTGCTTTCTGTTGGTTTCCCCTAAACCACACCAAAAGAAGAACCCGGGTTTGAGAGAATCTCTCGGATGGTTTCCTTGGTTGAAAGGGAACATTGCCTTGTTATGTCCAGATCCATGTTCCCTTTGGCTTCGAAGATCAATGGACTGTTTGACGGAAATGGAAACGGACACAGCCGAGGGAAGGCCGGCAATGGAAATGGAAATGGCCTCGCCAAACTAGAAGTGCACAGGCTCCCTCGCCAAAGTGGAAGCTGTTTTTTCCACGGGGTTGTGCACTTCTATGCTTGTGGGGCAAAGAAACACGGACAAATGCACATGAGGAAAGCGGTGTCCAGTCAAGTCTGCCTGCCTGTTGCTGGAAACTTGCTAAACAAAAAGGCCCACAGACAGGGCACCCAGGGCCCACGGTCCTAGTCAGAAGGGCCTCTCTGATGGACAAGTTCTACTTAGGTTCTGGAAAACAGGACAACCCATGGACCCTTCAGGGCTATGCGGAAGGGGGCTATTCTTCATTGACCCCCTTATAGCCCTCCCCCCTAGCCACCCCTAGGGGTCTCTCCATGAAAATGTCTCGAAAAGGGTGTTGCACGCCAACAAGCATGGTTGTGCCAAAGTACTTGGACTTGTTGCTGATACTTTTTGGCGTGGCTTGCGAGATATTCACATCTCCAGGCCCAAAACATGGATGTTTCGGGCCTGAGGAGCTTAGCAGTGTTTGGGCTGAAGTTCGTATCAGAAGCTGCATCTGGCTTTCATGTCGGCTTCTCATGGGTATGTGTCAAAACAGAGAGACTATATACCAACCGAGCGTCACACAGAGCTTTGCTCATTTGGCCCTTTCGCGCTTTAGTGCCTGCAATGAAATTTAGTTGGGGATGTGAACACAGGGTTGCTCCCCTCGCCTCAAAACAATGACCAAACTGGAAGAGTAGAGAATTGGCATTAGACAATGGGTATGTCCAGTTGCTTTCCCTGTCCTGTGTCCACCTTGTGCCATGTGTTCTTGGAGCTGCAAAAGAAACGGGGCTCCTAAAAATGGGCGTGGCTTTTTTTTCGAGGGTACCTTTTTTGGTTGAGTTTAAAGGGAAGCCAAAGGGACAGCCAGCATTTTGGCGGTCCCCACCAACAAGACTACATCCAAATGGTCACGTGTGGATAATAGCCCTGGCCATCCTTGCGGGGTTGAAAAAGGTGGAATCAGCAGAAAAACCCAAGGGCTAATATCACCACGCCTCTTCTTAGAAGGAAGGATCATCCGATTTCTGTGTTCTCGGCTACACTCTTGGTTTGCCCGCGGGCCAAATGTTAGGACTTCAACCAGTTGGTGCTCATGAACGCCGGGATCATCGGTGCCAACATGCGCCGCAGCCAGCGATCGTCGCTGTGTTTTGTGCTCTTTTTTTTTGGGGGGGGGGGCGGCGGTCGCAGATGTGGGGTGCATTTTGTTTGTTTTGGGGGGGAACCCGTCCTTTTTTTACAAAGCAACTGTTGCGCCTGCTCTTTTTTGGCGGGGGGAACCCGCCCCTTGATCTACTAGAATTCATACAACTCTTGGGTCACATTTTGAGATGAAGCTGAAGCCTCGAGAAGTCGGAACATGACCGTATCTTGAACTGGGCTCATGTGCACTGCGGTCCATCCCTTTAACCTACCACTGACTGCGAGGAATTCATAGTGGTCAGATGATGGGGCCAGTTGAACAGATTGTTGCTTGTTCTTCGTTACTGACAGCAACTTCCGGTACCAGTTTGTCAAAAGCCGATAGCTTGCCATGCCAGAAAGAGATTACTTGACAACCGTTGTTGCTGTTCCTTTGCTGCCGAGACGCGAACATCTTCATTCAATCTCACCGCAAAGAAGCTAGCTTAATTTTTTGAAGGGAGGGTACTGTAGGAGGAATGGGTGTGATCTTACATAGGGCAGACTACATAACCAGACTCTGAACCTCGTATTGTCCACTTTCTCCCCCTTTTTTGTGACCACGGAGACCCTTTCAAACAACCACAGCCAACCCCCACACCCCCCCCTCCCAGCCCCCCCCTCCCTGCAGAGGTCCTTCGTGGGGCCGCTGCTGCGGAGCTTCGACCGCCTGCTGGCAGCGGCGGTGAACCAAAATCGCGGCGACTTGGAGCTGGCCTGCGACCTCTGCGCGCCCCGCGGGCTGAAGCTCCCAGCGCCAGGTTTTCCGTTGACCGGGGAAGCGGAGCCCATGAGACGTCCTTTTTGGTTGGCTGGCTTCAAACATAGAGGGCGATTCCTGGTTTTCCATTTGCCAGAACCATCTATTGAACCCAAAAGGCCAGCTAGGAGCGCCACGTTTTGCGTTGGAATCGGTGACCGGGGACCGGTTGGGCGGAGCCCCGGAGGAAAAATGGCCCGGAAAGGGATGGGTTTGAGGGGAAGCCAAAACTTTGCTATTTCGCAGCGAGTCGTCCGGTTGCTTGGGTTTTTTCTTTTGTCTTTGGTGGGTTTTTCGTGGAGCCCGAAATGGACGACTTGGTGTCCCGTTTACAGAGGACTTTTTTCTGGGAGCTTCCATCTTAGTCTAAGGGGGAGCTCCTGTCGACATGGAATCCAAACCAGTGCTCCCCCCAGTCAGGTTCCGTGTCAGTGGACAGGAGGCCAACTCGAAAATTGGCTGCGTCCTGTTTTTGATTTGAGTTGACACTCTTTTGTGTAGTTTATGAAGGGGACCCAAAATCAAAACATCCATTTCGGGGGTCCCCTAACAAAGACCCAATTGGTGGTGTCTTTATGGCCTTTTTTCCTCTTTTTTACGCGTGGGCTTGCACAAATTGTGGTTTGCAGGCTCGACCTGGAACCCAAGATATGCATGGGTGTGTCCTTTGTTGGCCCCCCAACAATGGGGTCAAAGCTGGCCCATGTTTTTCCTTGAGACGTCCCTGCGCACGCCCTTGGTTCGGGTCGCTGGGCCAGTTTGCCACTTGTTTTTTTTTTGCAAAAAGCTGGGTACCTCGGTCCCAGAAAGGTTCGATCGGAACGTCGCTGTGGGGCACATGCCAGGCTTATTCAAAACACGTGCGGGCCACAATGAAGAGAAACTATCATGAACATCACTAGCATTACCAACATCATCATTACCAGCATCACCAGCATGGTCCGCATCACCAGCATCGCCAGCTTCAGCAGCAATCTCGTTTGTAGCTTCAAAACACGGTTCAAAATCGTCCCTAGCAAGTTGCACGAAATTGAGCGGCTTTGGGCAAGGCCTTTGGAGAAACACTTCAGTGCCCCATTTTGACCTGGATGGAATCGAATCACCCTTTCACGCGAATGAGGGAATGACCCCTATAAACCATCCCTTGTGGTGCCATCCCAAAACGGTTCATTCCATTTCTCACTGCCTACTCACTTTTTCGGACCAACGCCTTTGTCGCAATCACCTCCCCCCCGCCCCTGGTCTGGGGCCCAAACAAAAATACGGCTATACCATGTACCCATAGTGTATTTCAGCTTCTGTGGTATTTCGCAGGGGCATCAGGGCTACATAGTTGGCACCTTGGACCGCCCCTTGCCTCGCGGACAGAGCGCGGAGGCTTCGGATCTTCCGGGAAGCCCAGGGGGAGCGGGCGCTGAAGGCGGGCGATCCGAAGATCCGAAGCGGATCGACGTAAGCCGAATGGGGACAAATGAAGCCGTGAGCGAATCTCTCAGTCCGGTTCCGTTGGTTTTTTTTCTTGTTGTTAAGGTTTTTAGTTGGTTTAGTGGTTGGGTGTCCATTTAACCCACGGAAAGCTATTCGCTTTTAGCAGGGGATCAGAAAACGGACAGGCCAGTTAAGGCATGATCATGAGAGAATCATGTAATTCTTTGGCTGGAAAAACCATGGGAAGTCATTCCTCATGCCAGAAATTCTTAGGTGGTGCAGGATGTCGTCCATCCACAGTATTAACAGGGGCTGTTCCCCTTCAAAAGTGATGGTTTTGCCTCAGAATTGTGAACCTCAAAAACTCCTGATGAACCCCAATTTGGGTGCCCTCCAAAGAGCAGAAACACTCAACTCCAGCTTGATTCAGACGCTGATTTGCCCACGGCTGTTTCAAGCTCCCCTCTTGACAGGCCGCCAAACACCCGCAATCTCAAGGAACGTCCCCGAAAAGAAAGAAAAAAAGACGATACATCTCGTGTGTGTGTGTGTGTGGTGATTTGTTCTTCCTGGAGATGCGACCCCCCCCCCAGCAATCCCAGCCCAGAAGCTGGTGCTGGCTCGCCGCGATATTTCGGGGTTTGGGCAATGAGCTTGGGGATTTGAAAGGAAACCAGTTGGATGTTCCAGTTCGATTCGGGTCATCACTCAACCCTGAGGTATCGAACCAAGGTGGTAGAAAGAAATGGTTTACCCGCTTTTTCCCTTCCATCATCTTGTTTCATGATTGGCATGGGTGTGTCCTTTTTTTCGGTACCTTTTTTGGAATCGGTTTACAGGCAAACCAAAAGAAAACCGGCCGTTTTGGGGTTGAACCCGCAAGTTGGGCAGTTTGATTCTGGCACCGGGCATGCGTGACTCACCAACCAGACCAATGCGGTTCGGCCGCCCGAAAAAGGGAACCCCAAAGAAGGTTGTTTAAACAATGGTACCCTCTTTCCAACAATCATACACACTTGTTGCAATTGGTGTGGTCCATCCATGGCGTTGGCCAACCAAGCGTCCGGTGGCCGTTTCGCTTCCGTTTGGCGCATCGAGTCGACGCAAGTCGCAACCATAGGTGTCCTTTTGATATTTTTTTGTCCAAGAGTTATTTGCAACCATCTTGGACTTTTGGACCATTTTAGTGGTAGACGCCAAGTTGGGTTGCCGTTTTTTGAGCCACCTCGATCGGAAGTGAGACTCTGCTTCCAGAGTTTTTTCTGAGCGGTGGCAAGATCGGAGTTCCACCTCAGACCCCCAACGGAAGGATTCAATTCCCCAACGTAAAAATACGTTTCATCGGGGTCCTTCCGGGTTCCCTTACTCCCCGGTTCATGGACTTTAGTCACTTTTTGGACTGGACCATTTTGGTGGTAAGCAGCAAGTTTGGCTACAGTACTTTTTTGGCCAATCTTCTCAGGAAGTGGGAATGAGAATTGGAATGACCCGACAAAAGCCATCCGATTTGGTTTCTTTTATTCGGGAATCCCCAGGCCCGGTTCCTAGCTATCGCACCAGCTAGCCCTTACAAACCATCCCCTATGATTTCGTTTGTTCGGGAATCCCCAAACGGTTCATTCCTACCGCGAGCGCTGCAAACCACGGATTCGCGTGTGGAATCTAGC
The DNA here is from genome assembly GCA_963377175.1 of Effrenium voratum. Classification (NCBI taxonomy): domain Eukaryota; class Dinophyceae; order Suessiales; family Symbiodiniaceae; genus Effrenium; species Effrenium voratum. Next base: position 251,410 of record CAUJNA010003323.1, read on the forward strand.
TATGGCATCAGCGCTTCCCCTATGGTTTCCTTTATTCGGGAATCCCAAAACGGTTCATTCCATTTCTCATTCCCGAGCTCTCGCACCAGCAACCCCGACCCGAACTGCAAACAGCGGATTTCGCGGATCGACTCCGCTAGGACATGGTTGTTGTTGGGAAACATTGGACACATTTTCGCTTATTGTGGTTTAGTGGTTGAAATCCAAATCCACTTAACTGCCAAAATTTGAGAGTTGTGGCTCCCCAAACCCAACGTCAACCAAGAGGAGTTCAAGACCTCGATGCTGGCCTCGGCCCGGGCGCTGCTGCCGGACTGTTGGGGTCCCAGCCACGAGAACGCCTGGCCCCGCGGCAGACGGGCGGAAGGAAGCCGGGGTGCGCTATGTTTTTTGGGTGCGTTTGTTTTTTTAATCCCACGTTTTTTAGGTGCGCTTTTTAGGTGCGTTCTTTGTTTTTTAGGTGCGTTTTTTTTTTTCAGAAGGAGGGCGGGCTGCTTTTTCTCGTTTGTTTGGGGTGCAGGTGTGGACAAAAAAAATAAAACGGCCAAGCCGGAGAAAAAGACGAAACCAACCAAGCTGAGAAAGCCATGGAGTAACTTCCGGCCTCCCTTTTTGGAGCCGGAGACCAGATATGAGCCACAATCAAAGCCCGGGAGTCCCACCTTTTCAATTCCTTACATGGTTCTGGGTTCACCATTTCTGTACCGATCGGTTTTGATTATGACTCATATGGCGTTTTTGGGGGTAGTTTCCCTATTTCGATGGGGGCCTCGGCATGTCTTTCAGTTTCCTTCATAGTACATAGTTTCTGGGATATATATATATATGATGATGTCTATATATATATATATGCTCGGGCTACTCCAATATTCACACACAGCCTGTATGTATCCAAATGCAGTGAATCCTTGCCCTTCAGATAAGCAGAATAGTTGCCCTTCAGATAAGTAGAATTATTGACCTTGAGACATTGCCCTTCAGAGAAGCAGAATAGTTGCCCTTCAGAACTGCAGAATTATTGACCTTGAGACATTGCAACATCATCCAAAAGGTAGTTCATGGGGGGGGGGCCTGAGCATATGCACATTTTTCTGGAGTTTTGTGCCTGTCGGATTCATGCTGTGAGCAATGCTAGCACAGACGTTTTCTTTGGTTCTCTAGCTGTACCAGCCTCGTGGGCGTTCGGGCGAGCCACTCAACTCATGGGCTGCAACGCACACATGTTTCATATCATGACGGCCCACCTCCGCCATCACCTCCCCCCACACCTCCCCCAACACCTGGCCCCTCCCTTGTAAAGTTGCATCCGTGTTCGACCATTTAACACACAAACAGCAGGTCCCCAATTCAGCAAGCATGTCCACATCGCCTTGCCTTGTCTTGGTTGTTCTTTTGCGCCGCGCTCGAACTGGGTTTGTCGAAAAATAGCAGAACCCTCTAAATTCCTTTTACCAACTTCACCTTTAGATCGCGCCTGTGCTTCGGGATCCACTGATTCATGCCCACCTTGTGACTCCAAAAGGCTTGCTGATATTCACACCCCTTTTTCCAAAAAGGGCCCCTAAACCCCTAAGTGGGGTAACCAGGGACACCAATAGATATGAACCTGAGAAAGACCCCACCCCCCCGCACCGACCCCCCAGTTCCTTTGAGAACCACCTTGAACACATATTATACTCACCCTGAGCCTTCCCTAAACCAACACTAAACCTACCCTACTCTAAACCCACCCTAAGTCCAGCCTAAACCTGCCCTAAGCCTACCCTAACCTACCCCAAAAGCACACGCACCCTAAACCAACTTTGCCTACACCAACCCCAAATCCATTTAGCCCTCTCCTAAACCAACCTCAACCACCTCAGCTTGAGGATCGCTGTCTGGGACTGCGTGTGCGAGCAGCTGGAGAAGGCCCTGCCGCTGCCCGCGAAATATGCACTGCCGGCCCAGCGCTTCCTGGCAGGCGCTCGCTCGGGGGGGGGGGGGGGACAGACTTTTAGACTGGGCTTTCTTGCATTTGCCTAAGAATATATGTTAATTTATCACTGCTTAGAATATGTGTATTTTTTCCAGGGGGCTTGAGCAAATGGACTCCTAGCAAATCATGATTTTAGAGCTTTAGAGGCGTCATCTATGACTTGTTTCACTAGAAGCTTAGCCCCTATTTGCAAGGGAGCAACGAACCCAGACAAACTGGAAGTCCAGAAAAAGTTGATTGGGTTTTCCCTGGACTTGCCTTAGCAGCTCAGTTGATCCCACCCTTTTGTCTTCGGTCGCTTGCCCCCAGATGGTCAACCCCAAAACCGCAGACCGAGGGAGGCTTTTGGCCCTGTGGAAGATGAGAGAGTGTGTGTTTCATCTTTTCGAAAGCAAACGTGAAAAGATCCTTTACAACATATGGGTGTGTCGTTTCTTAGGGTACCCGTTTTTGGTGGGTTTAAAAGGGAAAGCCACTGTTTTGGGGGGTCCTCTGAAAAAGGACACACCCATTCTTCCTGAAACTTAGGGACCATTTCAGAACCGTGTGGTTGATTTCCATTGGGCCTCTCAAACAAAAACCTCAGGGGGACGAGTCCCTATTTTGCTTGAAGCACCCCATTTGAGCAGCCCTAAAACCCCCCCGTTACATCCCAGGCAAGAGTTGCGTCAGAACAAGACCCCGCGTAAGCAAAAACTCTGCACGGCGTAAGCCGGCGTAAGCACTTTTGGATGATTTCTCTAGGCATTGATTCCCCATTCTGCACCATCGCTCTTCTCAAAAACCGATCGCTATTTTCCCAGGGTTTTGGGTGGTTGTTTACAAAAAAAACAAATGCCAAAAAAGAATTGAATAAAATTGGAAGCTACCCCGAGAATTATTCTACCAGGGTCAAAGTCACTGGTAGGTTAAAGGGAAGCCAACCAGAAACTCTGACTTTGATACCCCTAGAATTTCTCGTCTTCTCCGGAGCCGCCCCTCGAGGCCTCTCCAAGGAGCAACGCCAAGCAGTCGGCATCCGGAGCTTCGACAGGCTCTTCAAGGATCATCCGCAGGCGCGGATCGATTCGTGTTGGCTGATTCTTTTTTTTTGGTTTCATGTCATTTTTGTTTTCATTTCAGGGTGTCCGAGCAATTCCCTGTTTGGCTCGTTTTGGCTGAACCGATCGCAATGAGAAGAGGGTGCTGAATCAAACCATGTTTTATTTCATGTGGTGTCCGAGCCAAATGGATTCTTCGTTTTCTTTGAGGGTGTCCGAGCCCTATGCTTCCAAAGCCTATTAAAAAAATAGTCGTTGTGACAACCCCGGTTTTTTGATAAAGACTATTTTTTGATGACGAGCGGCAGCCTCGGTTTTGGACTGGAACAGGGACTAGGAAAGACTTGACGCTAAGGCCGCCTCATAGGATCCCAAAGCCGAATACGTATTTTCATATGCAGCAATATGTGGTACAATCTTCAAGGCTAATGTTGGCTTCTATGTTGCTTGGTTTCTTAACATGGCCATGTAGCGCGTGAGGGTGAATCCTCTTCTGACCGTTTCTGTCCTTCTTTTGCCCCACCTTCTTAGCCAAACCAAACAAAACGGGACAGCAAACATCTTTACCCATCACAGCAACCATTCCAGGATGAGAATGTTGATCTTCTGGGTCCCCTGCAAAATTTGCCCGTTCTACGCCAAAAAATAGTGGTTCTACGCCAAAAAATAGTGGTTCTACGCCAAAAAAATAGTGGTTCTACGCCAAAAAATGGTGTTTCTACGGTTTTTCTACGCTTTGTCTATGGTTTGTCTACGCACACGACGTTTTTGGAGCTGTGTGAAAATTGGAGCGGAAAAACAAGCACAAAGTTGCTTGTTGTTCGTGCCACCTGCGCAAAATTGCAGAGGAAAATTCTAGAATTTGCTAGAATAAAGGCTCCGTCTACGCAAGACTTTCAGCAGGTGCATTGCGCAAACACGAAAGGGCGCCGAGGACCCCATCAATAAATAGTAATCTACTGGCTCCCAAGGCTTCTTAAGAGGTTGCAATAGCAGGCATAATTTCGATAAAAAAAAAAAAAAAAAAAAAAAACAATCTAACAACCCAAAATGGACCCCAAAGGCCAATGTAAAAAATAGGGGTTGTCAATGCAAAAAATAGGGGTTGAACAACCCCTATTATAAAAATAGTCGAGGAAGCATAGGGCGAGCCATTTTTCCCCCCTTTTTGGCTCCTCCTAGAAGTGGCGCTCGTTTCAAGTTGAAAGCCAGCAGTACATTGGATCAACTGTTGAAGGGGCACTCTTGCGTAACCCCTGCAGTGTCCCTCTGTTGGGTTTCAAAGGGAATCTAAATCACTACTGGGAATTTCAACGGTTCCACTGTTTCTGGCAGAAAATGGGTGGAGAAGGAAGTTATGCCTCCTTTCCCCAAGTTGGGCGTCAGTGGTTGGGAAGTTGGGGGATCACCCCCATTAGGGCTCCGACCAATGCACCATCTTGACCAAACGGTTTGCCGAGTCCTCTTCTTGGGGAATGAAAAGGAAGATGCTGGAACAGATCTTCCAGGACCATTCCTCAATGCCGAAAGCGCCCCGCGAGTTGTGCTGTTTGGGCCCCCCCCTTGGAGGAACGGACCGCCCTCCCTACTCAAAAAGGGTCAGACTTGACTTCCTCCAAAAACGGTTTCTTCGAAAAGGGGGTCAGAAGGCAAACCTGTTCCAGGTGTCCCAACATTTCAAGCAGTCGAACATGCGCCTGGCCTTCATTGTTGGCAAGGCACTCGCCGCTTGGACCGCAATTCAGGCCACACGGAGGGTTGGTATTCGCTTTGTGCACTGGAAGTTGCTGACAAGACCTACTGTGGATGGACAGAATCCTGCACCACTTGGTGGTTTATCCCCCGAATTCTGAGGGTTTTATCCTTCCCGACCGGTGCCGGACAAGGTGCACGACCTCCTTGTGCGAGGCCTGTGTGGCCAGAAAAGAGCCCAGCCAAAAGGCAGGGCCTCTCTAGGTCTCTAGGGGCTGGGGCAAGGTTGTCTGAGGTAAGGCTCGGCTGGTTTTCCTGGGGCCAGCTTGGCGCCCCCCGGCTTTCTTAAGGGAACACCCTCCATTTTGTTGGGAAAAACAAAGCATGTTTGGTGTGGGGTTTAAAGGGAAGCCAAAAGGAATTTGGGGGTTCCCTACAAACAGGAACAAACAACAATGTTTGGTTTGGGTTTGCAGGAAGACCTAAAGGAAAACCACCAACCATGTTTGAGGGGTGGCCTAGAAAACAACACACCCAAGTGGGAGGTTGCCCCAAACTGCTGTTTGGTGTGCTTTTTTTTTGGGTTGCAGGATCTCCGGATCTGTTCATTGTCATTGTTTAGAGCCAATCAAGTCTAGGCAGCACTGCCCCAGTCTTTCCCAGGGATCCGTCTTTCTGAGGGAAACGTGTCCAAAATCCACAAAAAAGGGACGCTTTGATTGAAAAGAACGATGGTTGACACCGGAGAATCAATCCTTAGAACAAGGTCCCGCAAACCAAAACCAATGGCTGCATTGATCATGACCGACAGTGGCGGTCGCGTAAATGGGACTCTGCTGCCCCAAAATGTTCATTTTCCACGGGTAGCTTGGCGGTCTGCGGGTCGTTTTGTTTCGGGGGAAAAACGGCGCCCGGTTGGGAACCCGCCGCAAAGTCGTTCGAGCCCAGGACTTCGCAGTGCAGCTCTTCGACGCGCCGGCGAAGGTGGAGGATGAGATGACGGCGCTGGGGCTGAAGCACATCATGTTCCAGGCGCGAGCGGCGGTCCATGTGCTGATTTTCCAATAGTGGTAGATTCCTTTTAAAGCCAACAGGGCAAAATAAGAAATATGTTTAAGCAAATGGAAATGATAGTTTGAGGATTCCCTTAACTTTAGGCCACCTTGTGTGAGACATTTTGGCGACCCCCTCAAAAAGGAATCCTCCACTACGAGGGCGTCGATCATTTTTCCACAACAGCTGGCCAAACGACCCCCCCTGCCAGGCGCCCATCTGCTGAAATGGCCATGGGTCAAAATCAAAATCGTACCCCCAGTGAACATCCCAATTCCCACTAAAATAGGTTCTAGAATGGGTGGTGCACCTACCCCAAAATGGTACCGTTGGTTTTCACCCACAGCCAAATGAATCTATGTTTGATTTCGGCCTCTTGGTTTTATAGGGGAATCGATTTTTCACTACTGTTGTTTTTCTGGAGATGGCTCTGAATTTTAATTAGGGACCCGAAATGGTGGACATCAGAATTCGGTGGGGATCCATGTCCACCACTTTGGAGTGGGTTAACTATTGAGGTTCATTGCCATATATGTTTTATTTTCGCCTTGGTTGTAGAGGGAACCGATTTGTTCACTCTGTTCTTTTTTTCTTTTCCTTCTTCTTCTTCTTTTCAGTAACTCCAGGTGGCCTTGCTGTGGATGGAAAAGCGACATCCGCTTCTCGCGCCACCTGAAAATCCTAGAAACCCTCACCACTGGCTTGGTTAAGCCGTGCTTCCAATTTGCTGAAATGAGAATATTATTTTTTAGTTTCCGTGGAAATGGAAGAAGTTGAAGCAGGGAGTCCTTGCTGTGGATTGAAAGTGAAATCCATACAACGGACCACGAAATGAAACCATGGTTGACACGCTTGCTCGTTTGTATTTACAGGGAATCATCATTCTAGATGTTTTTTAAGGTTAGCCATTCGAGTCGCAGGTGACTCCTCAGGTGACTCCTCAGGTGACTCCTCAGGTGACAAGGACACCTGCAGCTTTTCGGCTGACGTTACTTCTGGAGACAGCTGTTCCTTTGAATCTCCGGGTCCCTGGATGACCTTGATAGGGTTTCCTCCATTTCCCTTTTCGCACCTATCGCACCTCCAAAAGTGGCGATCGGTTCACTGGAAACCACCAGTGAATTGCAACCTAAGGGGAGGTCCGTTGACCCCTGGCACGTTTGGTTGGAAATAGATGGATTCAACTGTGTTAGATTGGCTTCATTCCATTTACCAGGGCCGAACGGATTTTTTTGCGGAAAGGTCACCCATGCATGGTTCCAGGGGGTGGTGTTCCGGAAATGTTTCCATGGCCTGTATTCCAGTGGAGAAATGGGGAGTTGGGGTACTCTTTCGGGGGTCCGTGACTCGACTTAGCAAAAAATAGCCTGGGAAAAAAGACGGGTTGGGAGTGTTCTATTTGCAGCTACCCGTTTTGGGGTGGAATTCAACGGGCAACCTCAGTTTTGTTTTTTTCCCGCGGTCGGCCGTGAAGTCTCGCAAATCGAGGCTTCAAAGCGAAAAAAGTCCCTTGGATTCCAAAGCTCAAGGAGAGGATTGGCTTAGCTAGGTCCCCCAGTAGTCCCCTTCTCTCCCCTTTTTTGGTTGGGAGAGACAAAGCTGACAAAAATCGGGTACCAACTTATTCTAACCTCCTCCTGGAGGACCTAGCTAGGATCCAGGCAAGCCAAACCGTTTTTCGTGCCGAGGCGAACGCGCAGCACTGTGGTCCCTGGGTCTCCTCCGTGGCAGCGGAAATCCAACGCATCTCCTCCCAAGAGGAGGCGGGGGTCTCCTCCGAAACGACTCCCCTGCAGCGTTTACGACCCTTCATTTGCTGAAATGAATAGTTTTTAAGTTTCCCTTGTTGGTTTTCAAAGGAATTCATCACTACTGGACATATCTTTTAATGTTTTTTGCGGGGCTTTAGCCAAATGGAAGGGAAGGAATCCAAAAGAGGTGTCTCCCAGGAGCTTCCTCTACAAATGGTGGTTGGGTTCCTTGTTAATCTGAAGGGGAGTACTTGATATCGTAGGGATTAATTTATGACACCTCCGAAGGTATTTTTTGCTGTGTGCTCTCGAGGTCCGCGTTGCAAGACCCAAAAAGCCCCGGCAAAAGAAGCCAGGTTGTTGGTGGCCCTTTCGGCCAGGTCCTTCGCGTCCTGATTCGCATTCGCATTCGGCCAAGGACACCTGCCGCCTTTCTTTTTTCTTTTCCGTGGCCGGTAAATCTGGGTAAGAGACAGCTGTTCCCTTGAGACCTCGTATCGCGGGATGCCGGAATGAGGCTGTTTTCAAGGCGTCTCTTGAGAGCAAAACCAAGTCCTTTGGGGGACAACACCATTCCATTCCGACCATTCACAAATGTTTCACATGACCCTGGACCTTTTTTTTTCCGGGTCCTTACATTCCCCGCTTCGGGAGAAGGAGTCGAACCACGTTTTTTTTGCCGTGGGGGTTGGCTAAGGCCCACCGAAGCCCAACCCCAGAAGAGGTCCTTCTCAAGAAATGGTTGGATTTCAACATGTAATGATGTAATGTTGACTCCATACTGTGGATGGACGAAATCCATTTCGCACCACTTTGCAACCATGGGAAACCGTTGTCGGTTGGCATTTACAGGGGAATCATCATTCCAGGGTGTCTTAGGTGGTGCAGGATTTCGTCCATCCACAGTATGAATCAACCAGCCAGTTTATTCCATTCGGGCAATGAGGTCACCCCTCCGTTAAGTGGTCTGATTCCCCCACGAATCCCCCCAAAAAATACACCACCCCCCCCCCCCCGGGAAAAAATAAAATAACAAAATGAATAAATAAAAACAACAACAACTGGGGTTGATCAGTATGGTCAACATTCCCCCCGCTCCCATGGCCCGATACCCAGTCAAGGGAGTCAATAAGTCTGCCGAACTGGCCGTGGCTGAAAGGGAGAGAGCCATCGCGTTGTTTTCTGGATGGCACCTCCTTTACCCCTTTTACCCTGGGCTTGTCTCAACCTCCCGCCAGCGGCCTGACATTTTCTCGGGGCTGCCTTTTGGTTCCCAAGACCCTCGCCCAAATCGGGAGCGGCCTCAAACAAAAAATCGGAACACTTGTCCCATGCGACGCCCCAATCGGGTAGCCTGAAAACAGAAGCACTGGCCTCCTTCCCATGGGTCTGTGGTTTGTTAAAAAGAAGGGAGAAGAAACAATAGCCTCAGAAAAGCTGGAGCTTCCCATTGGGTTGGTACTGTACCGGTCCCCCCCCCTTCTTCGCCTTCCCGCTCGCCCGGCTCCGAAACCTTCAAATTGGGTAGCCTCAAAAAGACGGAGCTTTTCCATGGTACCCGCCCCAGCCTCAAAAAAAACGGAGCTTTTCCCATGAGTTGGTCCCCCCCCCTCCCAACTGCCCGATTTCGCACCCCGAAGCGGCCAGCAACTTGAGCGCGAACCTCGATCTAGCCCGGCCGTACCTCTTACTTAGCTTTACCTTGAGCTTTACACGGTATTTGAGGCGGTTTTTCTCCATTTGAGGCTATTTGGGGGGGGAAACGAGAAGCCGCAAAAAAGAACCGGAGCTTCCCATGTTGGTATTTCCCCCGAAGCCGAAGCCGAAGCCTGGGGCAGGCGGAGGCCTGCAACTACGCCCTCTGCGTCATCGGCGGGGTGCTGGGCTATGCGCTGGAGACCGGCACCACCCCCGTGCTCCAGGCGACCGGAACCGGGATTTGGGTGGCAAGCGGGAGCCTAGGGTTCCCCCCCTCGGTAAAAGAATGGGACCCAATTTGGATGACAATTTTTAGGTAAACAATGTTGGTGAAATATGAACCCAAGCTTTGTCTTAATGGTGGTTTGAAATTCAGGGGGGAGGTTGTTGGCCAAATCCGGTGTGTAAGTGGGAACCCCACAGAGTGCCAGGAAACTTGGAATCACAAAGCCCAGAAAAGCATCCTCTTGGCATTGCTTCTAAAGTGAGCTTTTAAACAGAATCCCTTAAGAAGGCGGTTGCAAAATTCACGCTAAGTGTCCACATACGGGTGGGGGGAGGGGGGGAGCAGATGCTGCCGGGCTGTGGGGAAGGGCGATGATTTTCAGGCATGTTTTGCGCGGGCCGGTCGAAATCATGTGATTTGCGTGCTTCAAGGATGTGTTTCGTCCAAACTCGCAGCTGCCTGGAGTAGAACCGCTAGAACACGAGAAGCGCAACACTACTTGCTGCAGCTCTCCTCCCCCCGTAGTGTGTCCCATCTTTGCATTTTGGTTGCTTCTAGTTGGTTTAGTGAGGTCTTTCCGAATTTAAACCACAAGTTGCTGACTTTTAGCAGGGGATCTGCAAACGGACATCCCACCCCCTTGAGCTATTCAAAGGCACCGAGTGTCAATTCACAGACAAAAGCACAGTCTCCGCAATTCCGACTCAGGCGGTGGTGAAGGATGATGCAAAGGCGTGGCAGGGGGCGAATGCTTGCGCCAGATGAATCCGAATCACAGAGGCCCCGTAAAATATACAAGATCAGTACAAGAAACTTGGTGGTTCCCAGCGAATCGTCAGTTCCAGATATTTTTAGATCTTTTTGTTGGTTGAGAGGTAGTTTCCATTTAACCCACTATAAGTTTGGGGGGATTTGAGAACAGCCAAGGAAAGGGAACAGGAAAGGGAACTGCCACGGATTAGTATGGTCCTCAGGATCCGAACCCTTAACATACACCGCTTTCCGAAAGTAATATTGGAGTTGCTGACATGGTGCTGAGCAATGCATCACACTAGTTGCAGCGCTGATGAACATGACACCCAAGAGGAGATTCCTCTATGTCACTGTGTTGAGTTTCACGTGATGTTTTTGCAGGGGCGTATACGCCCCCCACTCTTGGCGATGTAGCAAACCCGTTCAGAGGCGAGCCTCTTGCTTCCGGGTCCGAGATATCCCTCTCAAACGATGTCCCATTCAAGAAGTCACCAACCCTTGCCGGTTCCCAGCCATATGGTCCCTTAGACATTCAGAGCTTAGAAGGATCTATGGTGTGCCCCACTGAACGCTTGACTTGTCATGGATCAAGCAACCACTAAGAGCAATCATGATACGGCTCTGTATTATTGGAGGGTACCCCTTGTTTTGTGGTTTGAAAGGAAACCAAGAGGACAACCACAATTTTGGGGTCCGCTAAAAAACGGCAGGCCCACATTGAGGTAGACCAAATATGTCACAGACACAGAGAAAGGTGACGGATGCTTGGGTTCACCTTCCGATTGGCCGGGTGTTTTAATGCAAGCCCCTTTCTAGGATGGGCAAAATTTCCGTGTCGCGCCAGATTGGAACACCATGAAATGGCAGAACAGAGACTCTTATTGGGAATCGGACCCCAAACTTTGAGGTTTCCTTCCGTTAGTTTGCAGGAGAGTACCCGCCCATCCACGAACAAGGAACCCACCAGAGGGACCGTAAAGGACGACGGTCTTCCAGGACCCCGAAACGTCTCACTTTGTTTTTGTTTCTTCGTTTTTTTTCCTCGGTTCTCTTTATTCTTAGGTCGGGTGCTGCGGAGAAAAACAAGAGTCCGTTTTGTGCAAGCCCATAGCGTTTGGGTTGTAAAGGGGGTGTTTTTACGGCACGATTCTTTTGTTACTGGCTATATGTGGATGCGAGGTACCCCGTTTTTAAAGGGCCAAACGGCAGGTTCCATTCTAGTGGAAAGGAGGGAGTAAATACCAAGGAAACCCTCCCACCAATAAACATGGAACCCGACGTTCGGGGGTCCTGGTTTGGACCATTGTCCTTTTAAAGGGAACGGGTCCCGAACGTCAGGTTCCATGTAAAAAGGGCGGCAGGGAGTAAATAGGTGCTCAGCAGGGAACGAGTTGGAATGGCCCCGAGATAAATTGTCACTTGCGGTTTCCTTTAAGGGAATCTTTCGGATTCATTCCCAACACCCGGAAGGTCATTCGATCCCTTTTGGTGTGGTTTCCTTTATTCGGGAATCCCAAAACGGTTCATTCCATTTCTCATTCCCTACCCAGCGCACCAACCCGCCGTGTCGGCCCCGACCGAGTCGAGTCGCCGAGTCGCCGAGTCGCCAAGGCGTTGCGCAAGGCGCTTCAGGCGACGCCCAGGGCTCAGCGCTTCGAGGCGGTGCTAGGCGCGGAAAAGGGCGCAGTGGCCCCGAAAGGGGTGGGTGGGTGGGGGGGTGGGGGGTGGGGGGGTGAGGAGGTGAGGGGGTTGGGGTGGGGGGTGGGTGGGGTGGGGGGGTGGGGTTCCTATCCCAGTGATTTCATGTCCATCTGCCTGTTTTCTAGCGAGCTCACCGGGGGTATAAGGAGCTCACCATTGATCTTTTGGTCCTTTACTTGGGTTGCCATTCTCAATTCAGCTTTTGGAATTATAGTAAAGTTTGCAGACATTTCTTGGTTGTGTAGGTAACCAAGTGAACCACCCGATAGAAGCAAAAGGACGATGGCAAAGGGTTATCCACTGTACGGGGATGCACTGGGTATCCTGATTGATAAGGGTGTGAAATTTGTTCGAGGCTGGGTTCGAAAACCCCACGATTTTGGGGACCCGGCTTCTTGGGATTGCTTTCTTGGGAAACGTGGTTGCTGCTTTCTGTGGTACCCTTGCAAAATCCAGGCATGGCCATGGACCACTTGCTGGGATCCTCAGAATCTGTTTGATTTGGGGATGACTAGATATGACATACAGAATCTGAGCGTTTCTTCTTTGGTGTACCCTGGAATTGGTTGGGCAAGAGTAAGCGAGCTTTTTATGAACACAAGTAAGCGAGCACAGGCCGGATGTTGACAAGGGCAACTGCTTCAACCTTGGTATTCCGCCTTTTTTCTTGCTGTTTCTCAGCAGGGAATGAGTTGGAGTGACCCCGAGATAAACCATCCCCTATGGTTTCCTTCAAAGGAATCCCCAGGTTCATTTCCACCACCCGGAAGGTCATTCAATACCTGTCGCACCAGCAAGTTTTGTACGCATGTTGACAGATCAACAGGGGGGGGCTGATCAGGTCACATGCGTCTTTCTCAAAATAGTAGTTTTCTTAAAACGGTTGGCTTCGTTTGGTTTGGTTTCCCAGTACAACCAAAACGGGGCTTGTCCAAGAAAAACTTGTGACGTGACAAAGCTCACGATCTGCAGGCCAAGCGGCCTAGTGAGCTCCGCTCTTCTTCTTCTTCTTTTTTGCTTTTTCTCCGCAGCTCTACCGTGGAACCTGATGCGAGCAAGTGTTCGGGTTCGCAAGTTGCGGACCCTCGGTCAAGGTTGCCGAGCCATTCCCCTGCAAAAGTGGCGATCGTTTGAATGGAAGCCTCGGGGAGATCCAGTCACCCCTGTCGGTGTGCAGTGGGGTTTTGGGTTTGTGGTGTTTGAGGCGAAGGCTACCCCTTTCAGCTTGGTTTTTTAGCAGGAAATTAGAGGGAAAGCGAAGCTCATTGTGTGATAGGTTCCGCGAGTTTTTGACACCTATACTGTTCGACGTTTGGAGTTTGGAGGTGTTTGAGACGTAGCAGACGTATCTCCTAAAAGTTGACTACTTCAAGCAAGGGCACCAAGGACAATTTTGGGAAAAGAGGCGAACACCCATGTTCGGTTAGTCTTGGCGAGACCAAAAGAGCACGACCTTGATTGCGGTCAAGCACATTGGACTGGCGTTTCAATGGTCGGGCGGCAACATCAAGCCACTCAGGGTTCTATTCTGGATCCTGACGCCCGAACAAACTAGACCCAGCTGCCAGAGTAGAAAGTCGCAACTTCTGGTGCTTCTCCCGAAGAAAAGGGTCGCCAAGGTCTGTTTTGGAAGACGGGCCAGCAGTGCCTGCTTTATTTTTAGAGAATCCCATCTGGGAGTGGCCGAGAAAGTCCCACTTTGTGAAAAAGTAGCAGGGATAGGAATCCCACTGTCGTATCACAGATTTGGGGTTATCTCCCAACACACAAAATGGGGAAGGCGACTAGGGAAGTTGGGGGGAATTTCGACTCCCCACCCTTCGGGCGGGCCAGCTAGACTGCTTCCAGCTTCTTAGACAGCAACAGTTATGATGCACGTTTATCGGGGAACAAATTCGAGTGGCTTTCGCCATGAAGGTTTTTTACTTGGGGGATCCAATCCTTATTTCAGCTTTTGGACATATTCTAAAACATGCAGATGTGATGGACTACTTGAGATACGCCCTGCCAATCATAGAATTCCCAAAGGAGAGCCTCAAACGAGGGTTTTCTCGGACTTTAATTAGGTTAGGTATTCGCCTGTTTGCTTCAAGGTTCCCAAGCAGTTTGACTTTTTCGCGGCCAAGGGTAAGGCTTGCTTTTGTCTGGAAAGCAGAAGAACAAGTGCTTGCCATGGTTCAAGCGGCTGTTTTTGACCAAGGGGAGAGAGCTTGGTAAAGGCCGATGGCGAGTCAGCCGATTTCAGTAGGTTCTAGGTGAGCTGCTCGTGCAGTGCAATGTGCGGCGAGACGGCGAGACGCGAGTTGTCCAAGACACTCGCCATGTAGAGTTGCAGCCCTTGCTTCGGCCGGAGTCAAACAGTTTACAGCATTCCTGGAGGTTCATATTTTATCAGACTTCGCGGCTACAAGAACGTGCACCCTCTCGATGGACGCTGAAACGAGGAAAGCCAAGGCCTGCAGCAAGCCGTGAGAGTCCAGAGCCGACCCCACGAGGCGCAAGACGCCCGAGATTCTCCTGGCCGCATCCCAGAATTCACTGAGGCGAACCGCATCCGGACATTCTGCACATCCGGCGGGGGACCTCCCACCCTACAGTTTCAGACAAAGGCGAGATTTTTATCCTGAAAGCAGACTACCCAATTTGGAGCAGTTCTGTTGCTAGCAGATCAAAACACAAGGGCCCAGGCCCCCCTTTTCTGGATTTCCCACTTGGCAGTTCCCCAAAAGAACCCATGCGCACAAAACTTTTGTTGGCCTTTTTACTAGGCGGTTCTACTGCCCGCTTTCATTGGGACTATAGCAAGGCCTGTATAAACCTGTATCACCACTACCATGTTAGAACCAAAAGTCAGCTCGGGTTTTCGGCGCTCGGCGATGGGCTCGGCCATCGCCAGGACTCGATCGCCATCGCCAAGCGAGTCCTTTCGAGAACTCCTTGGATCGTCTTTTTTTTCTCCCGCAGCTGGCTAGGAGTTCTTGCTTTGCTGGTGCTGAGAATGTGGGAATGAACCCAGAGATTCCCTTAAAGGAACAAGTTGGACGGGTCATAAGGGTGATTTCCTCATTCCCTGCTCAGCACAAGTTGTTTTTTTTCCCGCTGGCAGGGAGTGGTCTGCGAGACAGTAATACTCGCCGGCTGCGAAAAGCGTGCGCCTGGGCTCAGCGACACCACTTGCCACCTTCAGCGAGTTTGCGACCAAAATGCCATGAAGCTTACTTACTTGGAGTCCGTTATTCCAGGTGCGCAAGTTGTGATGATTTAGAGGCCGCGGCGGAAAGTGAGCATGGAGTCACTTCTTCAGCCGCCAACGGCCGCATCAGACATCGGAGTTGCAGCGGAAGGTACAAAAAGGGCAAGCGGCGCTTAGGGCGGTTCTGCCCTTGGAAGGGGGGGGGGAGGGTTGGGACAAGTTAGAACGAGCACAGCAACGATGTTAGGGTCGTGATCCATTCCAGGAATAGTGACTCTCACAGTCACTTTTTGCAGGTGAGAAGAACATAAACCCCCGTTTGTATTTGAGGTTCCCCGCTCTGTGTCCAAATGGTGGGTGGCAAGCTGCCCGGATTGAGGGATAGTGCATTGTGCCTCACTTCTCCACATCAGAGACTTGAGAAGGGACCCTTTTTCCCGGAACGAATCCTCCCCCGCCCAAAGGGGAAAATCCCCCGAATTCCTGTTTGGAAGATTCAATATTCCCGTTTCTGGACCAGTTTCCTTTGGCGGTTCCAAGTCACACCAAAAAAGCCGACTTAGTCGAGCTTTCCGAGCGCTGACCGCGACCGCGTCTTCTCGCGGTTCTCCGAGCGGGGCCTGCGGCACTCGCTGGCACGCTGGACGCGTTCTGACGGCCAAACGACCTGGCCATGGCTCAAAACCAACAAAGAGGAATACCCTCAAAAGGGCGGCCCCTTTAAAAGACCCACATGGCTGTGGGTCAACCATTTTGGCTGGTAGGTGAATTCACCACCCATTTTAGGTTACCTACTTTAGTGGTTGGATTGGGATATTCACTGAGGGTACGATTTGGGTTTTGACCCATGGGCACCTCGCCGATGTCCGGCGTGGATCTCCGGCGGACCTGGGTGCAGAGCGCAGCCCGCGCTTGACGAGGTGTTCAGAGCTGGATACATCAGTGGGCCGTCCTGATTCCGTACGAGTAGCGAGGGGCTTTTACATTTGGGGGTGTCTTTTTTTGTTGCCCTTTTTCTGTTGGAACTTTTTAGAACACAACAAAGACGAAGCGCCAAGAGAACCCATATGTCCCTCGAGTTGGACTTTTAGCAAGGGGGCAATGAGCCACAAACATAGGCGTCCTTTTGACCGGTCAGTTTGGGCAATGAAGTGCATGGTTCCACTGGCTTAGACAGGGTTCTATTTCCCATGTGGGGGACCCCATCGATTTCTTTCGCAAAGGTCAGTTTGAAACCAGGGTTTAAACCATGGCTTGTTGGAATTTACGTTGCAAAACCAAAAAAACGCGCACTGGATGAGAACCCATTTCCCAGGGGACACCCCCTAGATCCCCCAGTAGTGCCCGTTTGCCCTTTTTTGGGTTAGGACAATTCCCCTACTAAAATAGACAAAACTGAAAAAAGTTGGTGCCAACTTATTCTAACCTCTCTCTACTGCTGGAGGCCCTAGCCCCCGCGAATTTGTTTTTCGCCCAAAGCCACGGGGCATCGAGGCCAGTGGCTCCCTCTCGCTCTCAGAGCCCACCGCGCCGGGAGCTGAGCTCCGTTTGCTGGGCGTGGGTGTGGGTGTGCTGGGCGCACATGGCTGTGGGTCAAGAATAGGGTAACCCCAAAATGGGTCGCCCTGGTAGAAGGAAACATGGACTAAGACCTGCGGTTTTTTTGGTGGTTTAATTTTGACCCACAGCCACATTGTGTCCATGAAACAAAAATATGACATTGTTGATCAGTTTGATCAACCCCCATTTGTTGGAGGATGGACTTTAAGGCTTTCCATTTGCTGTAGTTTCCATTGAGCAAGCTCACTTTCCCTGTTAAAGCATAAATCCACAGCAAATCGAACTGGTTTCCTCACCTTCCATTTGCTGAATTACGAATACGCTTTTTTCCCTGGCTTTCAGCGGAATCGATTTCACTCCTGGACATATGTGTTCATGTTTGTCCAGGGGACGTATCCGCAAATGGAAGGCAGCCTTGGAGCGAATCGACCTATGACCTAATCTGGCTTCCCTGATTTGGTACCCATGTTTAGTCCAGTTCCCGAAAGGTTAACCTTTTTTTGTTCTTTTGTTATTTTCTTCTTTTTCTGGGTCCGTAAGGGGCAGCTGAGGTCAGGAGTAGTGTACGCTTGGTTTGGGTGGTTATCTCTCTCTCTCTCGCTCTCTCGCTCTCTCTCTCTCTCTCTCTCTCTCTCTCTCTCTCGCTCTCTCTGTTTCTCTAGGGATTGTCACGGTCGGAAACTGGTTGGTCATGTGTTTTTACTGCTATGTGAAAGTTAATTTGGGAAAATGATTTCAACTGTTTCTGGGGGTCATCAGAATGTTCCTTTTCCCTAGCATTTGCGGATGGTAAACATTGATTGAAAAATATCGGGGCGGTTGGAGGTACTTGGCTGCTTTTCACACGTCTACAGATAGAAATGATTGTTCCTTGTTTTTTGTTGTTTTATGCATTATCCAGACAAGTGCACAGAGATCATGTTCAAGCCAAAGGGGCGTGGTCGATTGCAGAAGTTCAGCAATGGGTGCCCAGCCATCTCAAGGGATTTTAACTGGTAGCTGTCAATTCCTGGTTTCCCTTTATAACACCCAAACAACATGAAACATTGTACCAACATTGTACCCTTTCAGCCCAACAGTACCAAACACATCGGTACCCTCCAAAAAACGACACACCCAAATCTATTATAATATAAATTATAACCATCAAAAACATGGGTACCCTCCAAAAAAGCGACACACCCAAATCAGGTCATGAGTTGGTCAACGGGTTGCCGTGCTTCTCAGAATTCAGCCACAGGTCGCCCGTATCCTCCGCTGGGAGCCGAGAGACGTGTGATTTCCGTCCGGGGTTTTGGATGGTGTGGGGCAGGGATTGACATGTTTCTTTTAATAAACGTAATGGTTTCCCAATGATTGATTGTTAAACATGAATGATTTATTGATGAATAATGTCCATCATTTGATAAATATACCAATAATTATATCAAAAAAACAACAAACCTGATAATAATATCAAAGCACAATTCCAATAATACTAAACAGGTTGTCTTAAGCGTCATTTTCTTGAAAAAGGCGAATTACCAAGTATGATGGTAAAATGAACCCGACGCCTAAAAAATAATGAAAGAACGTACCCCTGAATGCTGCTTACGTACAAAACCCTACAAAACGAACAATTAATTTCCTATCGTAATTTCAGGTTGGACATATGGATTCGGAATCTTTTGAGGCATATCAAACCCTAATGATGATTCCCCCGGACAAATACCAACAATCGTTGGTCTCGGTGGTGCGAGAAGCGGATTTCGCTTGTCCACAGTACTAAGAGAGGCACACCCGCGGGCTGATGGTTGACTTGAGCCACATGCTCAAAACCGATTCGGGTGGACGAAGGGACAATCCCTTGGCCATAAATGGGTGCGGATTTCCTTCCGTCTTGGGAATTCTTCGGAAGGGCTCTGGGGATCGACCAGTTGAATGGTGGGTTTTGATTGTGACTCATTTGGGGCTTTGGGGCTTTGGGGATCAGGGAAATGAGAGGAGTTTCACCCTGGTTGCCGTATGGGGCTAGCACGTGGCCTATAGGCTTCTCTACAATAAGCCAAGTATCAGCGGAAAATTCGCCCACAGGTTTCATAGGTTTCATCGGAGGGCCATCATCACTCCGTGCAAATGGCAAGAGCGCGGTGCCCAAAAAGCATTTTTGCACGACAAAACCCGGGAGGCAGGCTGGGTTTTGGTTTTGCTGGCTCACTTCACGAAGAGCAGGTTTGCTGGGAGCCCGTCAAGGATGACCATGGCTTTATGGTTGTTTGGTTGGCTCTTTGGACTTTAACTTTTCGGAAAAACAAAGAAACGTGTATTTTTTTTCGGAAAACAGTGTATTTTTTGCATTGGACCCACAAAAAGTTGAGAACTGTTTTCGCAAAGGGGTCAACAGCAACTAAGCTACAAGGGTAGAACATTGATTTGGTGTCCTTTAGACTTGCTTTAGCACTTTCCAAAATTCTACCCTTTCGGGAAGGCTTGTAGGATCCGGGGGCGGCTGTGAACAGATGTACCCGGACGGCCCAAAAGGCTGGCAGGTAGCAAGCTTGACATGGCTAAACTGAGGCTCGCCTTCGGCAAATGGGTGTGTTTGTTTTTGGTGGCTTCGGTGCTCCTTTTGTTTTCCTCTTCAAGCCAACCGAAAAGGATTCAGCAAAAAGACAGAGCCCTTTGCATGGGATGACGCTTGGTTGGAAAACCACAAAAATATTCGATATGTCAATCACATGGGAAACGCTATCCATTTGGGCCATATCCAAACGGCAGACATGCCTAAGCAAGGGCATTCCAGCTCACTGCACGTGCAACGCGTTGGTTTGCTCGGAGAGCTGCTTCCGAGTTTATGCCAAGAAACAATACTGCCAAGGGCTATTTGTCTTAAGTGGGGGGCCACAGTCCAAACTGATAGGTTGCTATGAACCCGAGGAGCATCAGGTCCGAATCCAAAGGGTCGCAACCATCATTACCCATATTGGCTTCCCCCCACATGTGTCATCCTCGTCATCTGCCACATGTTGCAGTGCAATACGAAGTCAATAGACGGCCACAGATGGCGTGAAGGTCGAGCAGTTCCCAGTTTGGCGTGGTTTGCAAGTTTGTCCCTTTTCCTGGCCTCGTTGAGCCACTTCTGAGGCAACACTTTTGTTGAAGGCCCGCCCTTCTCTTGTCATGTCCCATGGCCATGTGGGGGGTTCCAAACTGAACATGAGTAACTTTTACCATGTAACAAATATCGAACCTCTTTTTTGTTTTCCGACCAATGGTCGTCCCATGTAAAGAATATGACCTTTTGATCAACCCCCATGCCTCAAAATGGGAAACCCCCCCCTTCTGGATGGTTTTGGGGAAAAGCAAACAAACCACTAGGATGGGGTCCCTAATTCTGAGACACACCCAACAAAACACAAACCAAAATGGTCAACCTTCATGGTGTTTTTCCCCCGAAAACCGCGGCAGCCTCGCCGCGGGGATCGCCACGCGGCTCGCATCGAGGCCTCGCCTGTGGAGCGGCCGACGGGGGCCCCGAAGGATGGGGGTCGTGTCATGGAGGCGAGTGGATTCTGCAGGCCAGGAGCAAGAAGCCAAGGAAACCATTGAACCTAGGTCATTTTGGTCTAGGGTGTGTGTATCATTCTTGCAAAGAACAATAGGTTATCTTGGGGTTTGTTGGTGTTTTGTTTCTGCATAAACTGGCCTACTGTTAAGGATCTTCAAGTTTGTCTCTGCAATTTTGTGGTAAGGTAAAAGACGTCTTTTTGCCGACAAAAAGACGTCTCTTTGCCTAGGTGGCATGGGGCTTTTGAAACCGGGAAAAAATGAAACGTTATCTTAAAGTTTGTTTTTGCCTTGGTGGCCTTTTCGTGCATTTTATATATTTTTTGGCACGTTGGGAGACTTGCCCAATTATCGTTACTCACTATGGTTCCTGAAGCCAGCACATTTGATGTGCGTTTGAAACTATACACACGTGGAACGAACCGCTTGGAAGCCATGACTCAGTGTCGCGGCCTTAGGTGCACACCACATCCCCCATCTGCGCAAGCGTGCATCTTGTCACGAGGGCCATGTCCTTGTATCAAGATGGGAAAAGCACACTCCTGAACGCGAATCAATCGGAGGGTGTCCATTGCTGGCGCGCGACTAATGGTGCACGGTAGGATCACCATGCATTGCCCCCGCTTCAAGAGCATATTCAAGGGCTGCAGGCCTGCGCCGCTCCATAATCCACCCCAATCCAAACAAGCGGTTGGCTGCTCCTCGGTTACATGCTGCGCGGCCGCTTTGCCTGCAGTGCTCAAGCGCGATTGCTCGTGGAAGCCTGCGTTGCCCAGGCCAAGCCTCCCGCTTTGTTCGCCATCGCGCTTCGCTTCGCATCTTCGCCAGAATGTGTGCAGGCTGCGGTGACCACCATGCCGCCGAAACAGGCGCCAGCTCCGAGTGGTGAGGACGCCCTGTGCGCCCTGCGTCTGTCACCCATTCTTGTTTCGGCTGCGAGAGGAACTCCTTCGTCTGCATGAGCGCTTTCTGGCGTAAGACGTACCTGGGCGGCACTACGTGTTCCACGACAAGGGTTTTCTGCCTGTTTGCTGAGGCTCCCGAAGCGGCAGCAGCCCAGGGCCAAGGACGCAAGGCAGCTGCGCAGCAGCGGGCTGACGCGCAGCAGATTGCTGCTGTCAGTTTGTGCAGCTTCGTGGTGCTGGCTGTGTCATGCCCGCCGATGGACGTGGTGGCTCTCCTCATCACGTGCTACATGTTGCGGCCACATGGTGGCGCAATACTGTCCCTGCAGCGTCGTGTCCTTACAGTGTTCACCTAGGGTCGTGCACCCATCAAGATGCCGAGGCGATGGCTTCTGGGAGAGGGAGTCACGAGCATTCAACGCTCGACCCCCAAGTCTTTGCCTCGCCGGGCTGGTGGTCTGACGGCTGTGGCCTGGCTAACTTGAGAAGGTTTGGTATTGTTTAGCAAGCTTCTCTCCAGGTGGTGGGTTTCTGAGGCATCTTTTAAGGCCTTTCTGTTCCACAAGCTGGCTCAGCCATTGACTTGCCGGCCTCGCGATACAGACCGCAAGGGAGCGTGGCAAGCCGCCTTTGGTGCAAGTTTGGGGCAGCGAGTGTGTTTGGAGCGAGTTTCCAAATTGCGTTGCACGTTTGGCGCCGCAAGAAACAGGGCTCTGTGTGGGTGAGAGCGGGCTGCCGTATGAATGGGATGTTCTGGGCGCCCAAAATTAGCACCGTGCTGTGCTGAGGCTCTTTGCGCTCCTGCAGCTGCACCCTGTGAGCTTTCGCTCCAGGGAGCGTGACTGGATCCTGGGCGCGCCACGCGCGTGGCATGCCGACCTCTACTTCTTGCAGGGGTGGCTTCGCTCGCTCGAGCTACGGAGGTGGACTGAGGCAAGCTTGGGCGAGGCACCCTTTCCAGACGGATTTCCGCGAGAGCGATTGAGGTTGGAGCTGCTTGGCTTTGCACTGAGCGTGGCTTCTGGGCAGCGGTCCTCCGGTCTTGCTTTTGTGTCTGAGGTATGACTGCCCGCTGGACTACTCGTGTGAGGTGACTCGCGAGCTGAAGTGCCTACATGGGCTCATATAGGCCGGGGGCCTGTTGAACCGCCGTACTGATCTTAAGTTGCCCAGCCAATTGCGGCGCGATCGGCCATGGGCACGCGCTCGTTTCAGGCGGAATTGCCGATTGACCAAAACCATAGGTTTTGAATGCGCAGGCTTGCGTTTGCAACTTTGAGGTTGCAAGGGGCAGGAACAGAAAAGACGGTGGAGCCAGGAGATTTTGGAACCCTGACACCTCCAATACTGATGTTTTGGCAGAGCCTTATTTGGACCTTCGTTGATTGAGGAGCCTGCGTTTCATCAGCTACTTGGTGTGTCGGCGACAAGCTTTCTCTGTGAAGACTGTGCGCGCCGTCTGTGAGGCTTTGCTTTCAGGCCAGCCTTTGCTGGCTGCCGAGGTGGAGAGCATCCTCACTAACATTCCAGGCGTCGCCAAGAATGTGGTGGAGGTGCTTCACCTGAAGGGCTTCCACGTGGACGGAGACCATGTCGGAATGGGCTCCAACACTTGCATGGCATCGACCTTGGTTGGTTGGGGGCGCTGCCAAGTGAGCGTCTTATGATGCTGGGTTGCTGAGGCTTGCTCCATCGTGGCCGGCTGGCCTCCGAGCTATGACTACCACGCAGAATTTGGTGAAGCCTTGGCAGAGCTGACGCGTCGATGTCAGCGATTGATGCCCACGGAAGTCATGCTTGAGGGCAGGCTGGGGAGGCTAGTGGTATGCTTGAGTGTGAAAGAGCAACAAACCACGCGCCCCACCAACCAAGCCTCTTGCAAGGTATGTGTGGCCCATTCCCACATGTCCGCATGGACATTCACAGCAGCATTGATAATTGACTACCTATCCGAAAGTGCCGGGATGTTGCTATTGCGTGTAGCTGCGGGTGCTTTATGTGTTTTGTGCTGAGCAGGAGTTTCAGTGTTCGCAGAGCTGCAAAGATTTGTTCCACTGACATCGAACCCTTGGTCCTGCGAAACCAGCTGGTGTGAGCATCAAGGTTGACTATCTGTGGCAGTTGAACATGTGTTGCGCTACTTGTAGCAGGCCATGTCCACATGGCTTCACACATGCAAGCTCCAGTAAGCTCGGTCAGAGGTTCTTTTGTTTCTTTGCGGATCACGCGTCAGTTCTAGTAGCGCGTTGAGTCCTTTTTACACATATAGATGTATATATACAAGGTAGGGTCGGATCGCTGTCGCTGTGGCGCGGTTCGTATTTTCAACGTTGACTTTGGGCGGGTGGCATCGCTCTGGCTGTGGCGCGGCCGGAAGTGAACCTGGTGCGGACTTCGGGCGCCGGATCAACAGCAAACCTTCTGTAGTCATTAGGTGGGCTTGGGTCGCTCTCGCTGTGGCGCGGTGCGAAGTGTAAATGTCAAAGTAGTGACTGCAAAGATATTGTTCAATCAAGAGAGGATCCTTTCATGAATGCACGGGCAAGTCTTGCTATAACATCCTATCGAGCGATCCTACCCAGACAGCTTGCGCACGGACCTTGCCGAGAGATGCACGAGGGCTTGCCAAGATTCTGAAAAGTTCTCTCAAACATCTCTTGCAATGGTCCTTCGTAGGGATCTGTACGGAGCTCTCGCGCAGGGCCTATAAAGATTCCCCTCCGCTTCCTACTGTTGAGCAGAAGTTATACACAAATCTCATAAGCCCGGCACACAAATCTTGCAGCATTGCTGAGTTTGCGTCGGAAGTCCAGCGGTCCCATGGCTTGCCATCAGGCACTGTAGGTGGTCCCTTGCCCGAGCCTGCGCTGGCTGCTTGCCACCAGGTATTGTAAGTGGTCGCTTGACGGAGCCTGCGTGGGTTGCTTGCCACCAGGCATTGCGAGTGGTCCCCTTGTCTGATCCTGCGCTGGCTGCTTGCGAGTGGCCCCCTTGTCTGATCCTGCGTTGGCTGCTTGCCACCAGGTTCCTTGCCGGCCTGCGTTGGCTGCTTGCCATGCATTGTCTAGATGGACGTTTGCTCTGCGGTGCAAGGCAGTACGTCTGGGCCATGCGGCGGCTGTCCTGCCGGGAGTCTGCAGTCCAGCGTAAGCACTGTCGCAGAATTGCTGCGTTCGCGTGTGTGTGCAAAAGATTGCGTCTCAGCCGGCGCGGGAATTGTGTAGGTTCGGAGACGGGTTTGGTCGGTTTGGTGGTCTCTTAAGGGAAAACAGAAAGGAGGCTGTTGAAATCGTGTTTAATACAGGACTCATAGTTCCTTTGCCAGTGCGTTTTTACACACACTGACATTTGGTGCTTCGGATCCCTGCATGCTGGGGAACGTAGCACCATTGTCCTATTCGGCTGCAAATACGAGACCAGCCTTGACCCCATCCAAGAGAGGTTATCAGGCGGGACTATGGTCGGGTCGTGCCTT
This sequence comes from Effrenium voratum, assembly GCA_963377175.1. Taxonomy (NCBI): domain Eukaryota; class Dinophyceae; order Suessiales; family Symbiodiniaceae; genus Effrenium; species Effrenium voratum. The sequence continues at coordinate 275,978 of CAUJNA010003323.1, forward strand.
ATCAATTCAATGTAGCAGTGGCTTAACTACTGGCAGGCAGGGTCCAGACTTGCCGGGCCCTCTAGAATCAGCCCGGACCCTTTGTAGTTTGGAATCCACCGGGCTCGGACGGACCCTCCAGAATCCGGGCCCAGACCGGAGTTGTATTTTCAGCGCTGCCCCTTGCACGCCGAGCGCTCCTGGTCGTCGTCAACCATTGCCTTGGCCTGAGTGCGCAGCCAGCCTGCCACAATCAAGCTGAGCACGCCCACAGTCAAGTTTCAAGCTAAGTAGCTGGTTGCTAGCGCCAACCTTACTGCTACACGTGGAGGAAACAAGGTAATTCTACATGACTTAAGGCTTGTAGGCGCAAGGACAGCGAGATCGCGGGAAGAGCCCCCGCATAGGTCACCAATAAAAACTCGGCTCGGGTTCGAGGAACTGGTCGCGGCTTCAGGCGGAGGGGAGCTAGCTGACCCCCGGCAAAGGGCACAAGGCTGTGCGTAGGACATGCGCACAAACCAAACGCGCTTACGCGTCGTTGCCCGCTAGACAAGAGCTCAAGGTAGTTCCCGCAACGCACCCCAAGAGCTAGGAACCGCTCGGCAGAAGTTCTTGTGTTTGTATAAGACGGCCTCTGGAGCTTCATTGTCGCGGTCTGGCTGGCTGGGCAGGCCAGGCAACGATGATGCAACTGCCAGAGCCCCAGTCCTCAGTCACTGTTTGAGCTTGTCTGCTACAAGGATTCCCTGCGGGCCACGAAAACCTGGAAGGCAGTCGTTCGCAACAAAACAAACCTGCAAAACCCGGCGCCCGGCCAGGCGCGGTTAACGGAACGGCCAGAGCCCCCGGCCCTCCTTCGAAGCTCGTGTTCTCGACGTGGGGGCAGTAGGCTTTTTCCTTCGTACCTTGTTGAAAAAATAAGCCAGCCAGCGACTAAACCAGGGGAAGAAGAGCACGTTCAAGAGCCGCACCCAGACAGCGACACATAGTCAGAAGGAAAAAACCACAGACCGCGCCAGGAATGGAGGGCGCCACCTTTCAAGGACGGCCGCTAGCTTGGTTTGTCAACTGCTTCCGCAACCGGTCACGTAAGAGCAAGTCGAGCGAGACCTCGATCTCACTCTGGAGGCAGTGCGGACCAGACGGGGCCTTCAAGCTCCGCGCGTCTGGCAGGACACTGCCCGAGCGGAGGCGTTGCAGGCGGCGGCAGACGCCGCCACCGAACCAACTCCCCCTGCGCGAGAGGCCTTCCGCAATTGAGGCCTCGCCGGAAAGACCGTGTCAGCCCAAACCATTCCCCCTGTCAGGCACGGGAGGCCGAGTCGGATCGTTGACTGCGCTCCGGACGAGCCCCTGTTCCGGCCCAACGAGGCGTGCTCGACAAGAAGGTCTGGTCGGCGCGCCAGATCGAAAAGACGAAGAAGAAGAAAGCGGCGGAGGCAACCCCGTCGGGCGCCCGGCGAGCCACCTGTTGCGGCCTGTAACCCTCGAGCCACGCGGATTGCGTGGAGCGCTGTTGAAGTTGGGGCGCGCTGCGCCTTGGCAGCGACGCAGCCCGACTTTTGACCGCACGCCGCAAACGCCCAGGGCTCAACCTCCTCGGTTCGGATTTAGACCAAATCCGAGCCGAACGTTTGGACGAAGCCGCGCTCCTCACCCTTTCTGGCCGCCGCCTTGGCGGATTGCATTTTTTCTTCGTCTTTTTTCCATATTGAGGCGGACAGCCTGAGAGAGAGAGAGACCATGTGTGCACTTCGGTCGGTGAGGCTCCACGCACAATCTGATGCATCAGCGCCCTCCTCCGGACCTGGAAAGTATCTCAGCTTAAGATTTTACACGGCGAAGCTGCAGTTATAGCTCAGTTGATGGGCGCTGCTACATTGAATTGATAACTGTTGCAATTCTGCCGCTCCGCCCGGGGATCCCACCTTCAGCCAACCAACTGGCAGCATCGCGTTGCTTGCATTCAGGACAGACAGCGGCGAATATTGAATTCTCCCCTAACGTTCAAATTCACCCTCAGCCCCCTGCATCACCAGTTCTTTTCAATGTTTGCCAGCTTCAAGAGCCCCATGCCACCTAGGCAAAATGACATCTTTTGGTCGGCAAAAGAGCGTCTTTTGGCTTACAACAAATTCGCAGAACAACAAAGACTCATTTTTCAATGTTTGCTAGTTTCAAGTGCCCCATGCCACCTAGGCAAAAGGACGGCTTTGACCTTACCACAAATGCGCAAAAACAAACTGAAAGATCATTGTTCAATGTTTGCCGGTTTCAAAAGCCCCATGCCATCTAGGAAGAATAACGTCTTTGACTTTACCACAATTGCGCAAAAACCAAAATTAAGATCATGTTTCAATGCTTGCCGGTTTCAAAAGCCCCATGCCTTCTAGGCAAAACAACGTCTTTTTGTCGGCCAAACTTTTGCCTTGCCACAAATTTGCAGAAAACCTTTAAGATCGTCAACAGCAGGCCAGTAAAGGTAAGTGTCCTCCATTCGTTGCGTATGGGGGGAGGCCTCAAGAGAGACGAAATCGGGCAACTCTTGCAGGTTCTGTGGGATTCGTTGCAAGTTGTGCACCTGGCGGGACCCAGTAAATTGATCAACTGCAAGGGGAAACCCAGTGACCCCTTTGGCATCCCTTTTTTTTGCGGCGCGTACTGGGTAGCGGCACCGAGCGTCCTGGATGCATCCCGATCAAGATGCATGGCCTGTCTTTTCGAGCGAATCGCCGCGCAGACGGACCCTTTTGGTTAAACAAATGGCACGGTGTCCTCCACCTTCCATTGTGGGCAACAGAAACATGTCAGAGACCAAATCGAGCGTATCCCAACCGCCCCGAAAAAAAGTCATCGAGAAGCCAATCGAGAAGAAGGTCACTTGTGAACTTTACCTGAGGGCGGGGTGCGGCGCCTCATGCAGGGACTTGGAGCCCTTTCAGAACCCACCCCCAAGCCAAGCATCAGCTACGATTCCATTCCGGGATGAAAACTGGAAGCAATCAGAAAGCAGAATATCACCCAGAGTGGTGCCGTTTGTTGTGTTCTTTTTTGCGACGGGGGTTCTGGTGAAACTACCAAACAAAATGCTTAGCGCAGTCGTTCTCGTAAGATGCCGTCTCGAAGAAGTCAGCAGCATGCTTCATACGAATCTTGAGTATGATCGGGGCTTTTGCCGCAGCAGATGTGGCTATCAATTGATTGGAAGGGATAGATTCGACCGGGTTCCCGCCCAATCAGCGGAGCCCAATATTCAAAGGTCCGGAACGAGGACCGCCACTTGAGCGCTCCTGGCAGAACTTCCTGCATTGCCAGATGTTCATTGAACTTGGTTGCTCTTCCCAAACACTTCGATCCACTCATGGCCCTGGTTGACCTAGTTTCAGAATCTACCAGGGAAATCCATCTACTTGTCTATTGTCAAGCAAAGGACACCGAAGCTCAAAACGTGACCCCCCCTCCCCTCATTTTCCCGGGAAGCCGCTCCGAGGCAGCTGAAGCTGCCGGACGCCCCAGTGTGTTTAGAAGCCAGGGGGTTCCGTGAGGTTCAGTGCGAGTTGAACCAGTTTGTGGCGAGTCCATTTCAGAGGCGCGTGGAAGTCATTGCATTTTGGAGTTCATGTGACGTTTGGTCCATCCATTTGGTGTGGTTGCGTGGTGGTTTTTGCGTGACTTCCCTTGTCAGCCAACCCATGGCTTATGCTTTTATGCCTTTCTGCACTTGTGGGCAATGGCCAAGAATCCGGCCAAAAGTACATACACCAAACCATGGGAGAGAAGGCGACTGATGAAACTTCCTTTTACACTTTTATGGGGATCCCTGATTTTGATGCCTGAATTGTCACTCAGAACTGAGCTTTGGTCAAAATATCCGGTACCCATGGTCCATTTAGCAAGATTGGCACTCAGGTTCCACCAAAAACGGGCTAAGTTGACTCACGAATTGTCCCATGTCCTTTAGGGGCAATCACATGTCTGGACCGCTCAAATGAGCGCCCACGCCGCTCCATTTCCCCCTCTTTGGAGCCTTCAAGAAAAGTGACGGTTTCATTGGAACCCACCTTTGACACGCAACTTTTGGGGGGCGTTCGGAACCTTCGGGATCCGTCGATTCGTTGGGACCAAAGGGTCCATTCGGAAAGTTTGATTCGACCGTTTGCCCAGGCAGCAGGTGGATGCGGACACGGCCAGGCCCTTGGCCCCATCGCCTTCTGAGACCTCCGGGAGTTGGTTGGGGTTGGGCGCGGTGGGCCTCTGAAGATGTGGGTGTGGTGGTCACAAATTTTGGGTCACCCCAAATGGCTTGCCCTGAGGTAAATGGAAACAAGGACGAAAGCCTGCGGTCTTTTTTTTGTGGTTTATTTTTGACACATAACCATGGGAACTTAGACGACCATGGTAAGCAAATACCTCACTCCCTGAGTTTCTGCACCGTAAGCTTTTCGTGAAGACCTTTCTGGCGGTAAATAAAAAGTTCAGACTTGTTTTGGCCATTCCACACAAGAAGAGATAGTGCCACGGAAGATGCGGCCCAACACATGACAAGGAGTTTTGACCACAAGTGGTGTTGAGTTTGGTCAACTTCTCTGGCCTACTTCCATCTGATTCCATCTGCTTAAGAATATGTTTTGTTTCCCTTGTTGGTTTTAAACGGAATTTGTTACTGCTGGACATAGTTTTGCATTTTCTCCCCTTTGGGTCTCAACCAAATGGAAGCCTATGATCTCCTCCTGGGGTCCCCAAACAAAAGGCCGGGGGGTCGTTCAACGGGCCGAAACGGGTACCGAGAGCTTTAGGCGAGCATGGCGAGCGTGGCGAGCTCCAGATCTGCCGGATCCAGGCGCTGGCCTCGGGTCACGACCAAACCTCGTGGAAGATGGCTGTGGTTGTGAAAACTTTGCATCTTGCCAAGGGATGTTAGGACTTAAACTTTTCGCCAACTCATGGGTTTTCCACTAAACCACTAAAAGTTAAACTTTTAGCAGGGGAGCAGAAAGCAACCGAGAAAACCGTTTTGGGATCCCGTTTTGGGGTAGCTGCACCAGCCATTTTAGAACCTATTTTAGGGGTGGGATGTTCACTGGGTTGGTCTAAAAATCCCAAACTGGCATTTGGACTCCCCAAACTAGGTGGTGTCCTTTTTGGTTCCCGTTTAAACCAACAAGAAAAAGAAACAAACCACACACCCATATAGGTGAAGGGTTTCTATATTTATTTGCTTTTGAATCGGCAAGAGCAATTCCACCGATTCGGTAGGTCAAGTAGCCGCGAAGATTAGCTCTACTTGGGGATCCGTAGAACTTGCGGCTTTGACTCTAAGCGTGCGTGGCTTTTCTGGAGGTCCACGAACGGGGATCCGTAGAATTCGCCGCTTAGAATCGTGTCCTGTTTTGCTGCCACCTTCTATTGGAGGCCTTTGTGGGGTTGGCTGCAAGGCCGTTCTGGAGGTCCATGACCAGCACTTCAGAGCAAGCCGCCCAGGTCCTGCACCTCCACCGTCTCGGTGAACAGCGAGTTCATCCAGGCGAGGAGTATTCTAACCTCTCTACTGCAAAACCTAGTTTGTTAAAGGGATCCGCAAAAAGGGCCGATCTGCCATCGTTTTTTGTTTTTGGCGAGGCAAGACGTTTTTTGGTATGTGTGAAATGGGAAAATCCTTTTGGTCTCCATTTTGAAACCCTTTTGGTTTCCTTTTGAAACCACCCTCAACATGGCTGGTCTCACAAAAAGACAAACCCATGTGGGTCTCTTTCAAAAAAGGGGCTACTTTGGCTTCCTGTAAACTCACTCTCTGAAATTTAAACACACTCCGAATCATTCGGGACTGACGCCTTTGTGATACCCCAAAACTCCCCCAAAGTTGTGATAGGGGATGGGAATAGGGCCTAGGGTAAAATGCAAAAATCATAAAGTCAATTCCCATTGTCAAAGTCACTCGCGAAGTGGTAGGTTAAAGGGAAACAACCCCATTTGCTGACTTTGATACCCCGCCAAAACAGTCGAAACGACGACCCTAGTAAAAGGGGGAACAGACAAACAAATGAGCTTATGTAAACAAATCATCCGAACTTCGGCATCCCAACTAGTGCAAAGTGGTTTTTGTACATATACGGTATGCGGCTGTGGGTCAGAAATAGGTACCCAAAATGGAACCCTGGTAAGTGAAAACCTGGACTAAAACCCGCGGTCCAATTCCTGGTGATTTAATTTTGACCCATACCCATGTCGCCGGTTTGAGGCTATGATTCTGCAAGGAATTTGCGTACTGCTTTGCGGGGTATCAAGATGGCCTTCCCAAGCGCTTGGCGCTCGGCGATGGACACGCCACCAACATTCGGGCGCGGACGGGGCTCGGCCATCCGGTTCCGTAGGGTTTTGGGTTTTCTAGTTCGTTGAGTGGGGGATCCATTTAACCCACAAGGGCATTTTTTAGCAGGGGACGTTGGCCAAAACTCCGAGAGTTCAGCATGGGGCCGACATGCCCCTGTTGGCCCATTTTTTTTCCGGCCCATGCAGCCAGGAACGCATCCCTGCCAGGCAGGGAACCGGGCAGTTCCCTCGGATCTTCCTAAACATAGCCGGACTTGTTGTGGTCTCCTGGCCAGGTCTTATACTGTCCGAGTAACATTGCGTTTCGCCTCCTAATAACATCAACAGGGAAACAAGCAAGCACAGGAACTGGGATACACAACTGACTTCATGGCACATGACTTTCCATGTGGGCCTCTCGTAAATCAGCCGAGGATTCGGCTCAACTTCAGGGATACTTGGCCAGCAGTTGGGCTTGGTTACCTGGTTTGGAGGAAACCACAACCCCAAGGGTCTTCTGAGCAGTGGGACTTGGGGCCTTGCCCACATGGCTCGCATTTGCTGTCTCTGACTTGCCGTAGACACTGGCATGTTTGCCACGCTTGCCCAACGTGCCCTTGAAGCAGGTTCCGGGCGAGTTTTTTTCCTGCCAGACATTGGGTCTGACCGACCAGTTTTACAGATCTGTCAGGTTGCCCTCGTTCCACTTTGTCGAGCGAGGCAGCGAGAGACGGCCAAGATCCAGAGCGAGCTGAAGGCACGGCGGGCCGCGCAAAGATGGCCGGGGGATTGGGGGTTCCTTTTGGTTTTTTTCCGCCGCACAGTGACCTCTATGTGTCCATGGCGCGGGGGGTAGCCTCCCTCTACTACAAAAACCGTCGAACCTACAGAGCTGCGCCTGGAAACATGCCGCTCATGTTCTTCCTCACTTGGCTTAGCTTCATGTAAACCTCCCGGCAAAAAGGCTGCGGGGCTCGAAGTCTGGGCGACTCATAGCCTCCGCTCGGTGATGTTGCCAGGCCTTTGTGCGCGAGATGGTGCGTGGCCGCAAGCTGAGCGCGGCAGCCCAGTGGCGTTGAGCCCCTCCTGGGGCGTGGCTTTTTGTATGTGTTTTTGGTCCGTAGAGCCGCCCATGGCGGTTCACATACCGGATAAGTTTTCCGGCTGCCCCAGTTGCCCCCAGTTCCCATGATTACGACCACCTATCTGAGATCTCTTTTGAAGAAACACTGCATTTTGAGGTTCACTAAGTGGCACATTGACATGGACATTGGCTCAGTTTCTTTTGTCCGCTTTCCAGGGACTAAATCCCCCCTGGTTCCGATTGGTCTTTTGGAAGCAACCTTGACGAACCTGCGGCTCATTGCGAGCGATTGCACCTGGTGGAAACGATCTTGCACGGTTTCCTCAACGAGGATTGACTGGACAAATTCCGCTTCCCGGATGAAGCGATTTTCATAATTGTATTGCTGAGAGATTTACGTGGCACCAACCGTTTTACCAGTTTGTGTCAAATGCTGAGAGATGTACAAGCCTATCAACTGGTGTGAAGTGGGCAGTAGGAATCCCTGGATTCGAGTTTACACTTGATGCCACTTAGTGCAGATGGTCAAAACACCCCTCTTCGGGTTGGTAGGGAATTTAGACTATTGCAAAGGTTCCCAAGCAAACCATGACTTCGGCCAGGAGTTTTGACAAGTACAAATGTGTTTTGGAAGCGGGATGTAGTCTTGATGGGGAGCCCCCAACCACAGTTGGCGGATGGCAGACATATCCCAAGCGATTTCTGTCCACCGCAGGGTCCGGATCCAAAATTCACCCCAAACTTAGATGAGATGGGTGTGGGATGAGGTTCCTAGGACAGTCTGTGCCTGAACTCAACAGCAGAACTATGCCAGCATTAGTTGCGGGCTTCACTAATCTGCTACTCAAACACACCACAGTCCTCCAGGCTTGGTTGTTATTTCGTCTTCCCCACGCGTGGGTTGGCTCTGAATCTGACAAACGCCCTTCACCTTCCCCCTGATTGATGTTTTTTTTCGGTTTGGAGGTGTTCCATTAGTTTTCATTTGCCCTCTACAGGAACCAAGGGATCAAATCCAAGTCCAAACCACCAATCCAAGCCGCCAATTGAGGGCACCTTGACGCCTTATCACCTCGGCTTCGTGGCACAATGGGATCCCATAGGGTTTTCGGTGCACCCATTTTCGAACCTAGTGGTTGGTTTGGGTCCCGTTCACCGGGTACGGGGTTTTGTGTTTTGAAAAGCCCATGGCCAAGTCGAGGTGTCATCGCACCAGACGGCTCGCTGAGAAGCTGCTCCTGCTCGTTGGACAAGCGGCCTCTTGGACGCCAAGCGGCTTTTGGTTGTTTTGGTCGAAAAATCGGTTGGGCGATTCCTGGTTTATCTGGTGGCTTTTTCTCATCTACCAGGGAAACCCATCTATTTGCCCTAAGGGGACACCTATGGGCATGGGTTGGTTTGAGGCTCGGCACCCTGTTTGAAGTGGTTCGGAACCAGTGAATCGTCTGGTTCCAGAAACGTTAGTTGCTCATAGTTAGTCTAGTGGGGGATTTCCATTTGACTCATTAACAGTTACACTTTGAGCAGGGGATCTGAGGACAGCCCAGTCTTGGATTGGTTGACAGGGAAACACTTCAATAGGCAGGGCATGAGCAATGGAATGACGCCGAGAAACACCATCCATCTGCCGGTTCATCCCCGAGACCTGGACCTGGTCATCGCCGGGAGTTTCCCCTTGGATGGTTTGAGCATCACCTGAGTCACAATCAAAACCCGGGTAGATGAAGGTTCGCAAGGGGCGATCCCAACCATAAATAGGTGCGGCCGCCTTCGTAATCCTTCACATGGTTCTGGGGTTTTGAGTATGACTCACCTTTTGGGGCTTAGAAACAGTTTCTCTGCGGGTTTCAGCCAGAGGACTTTTAGAGCTGGGAGAGGGATCAAGAAGTCACGAGAAAGTTGATACCTCACTTCTGAAGGGCCGAAGCGGGTCTGAAGGCTGGGGCTTGGGCTCCAAGATGCTTACGGAGTTCAAAAAGAGGGTACCGCTAGATGGCCAAGTTGCGTTCGTTACACTTTTTGCCCCTCCAAACACTTTACCCTAAAACAGTCGCAGTTGCTGGGCAAAAAAAACAGCAACTTGCGATCCAGGAAGATGGCTTTTTTGGTAGGGTGACATTTAAGGGAGAACTATCGGGGACCGGTTCTGCGGACCCTGTTGTCGAAGGAATGGGCGGCCGGTTGGTCAAAGCAAAAGGGCAGAGCCCAAACCCGGTCCCTTTTTGCCGCCCCCCATTTAGGCGATTTCTTCACTTTATGGCTATTGCGGATCTTCGGACTTGACAACTTGTCGGTTGAAACGGCTGGGATGTTCCGAATCGGACCCCCAAGAAGTTCTTCACTGAACTTCAGAGTCGTTGCAGGAGGGTGGTGGGATTACTCGGGCTTTGTCCAACCACCTTTGTGATTTATCTTCGGATTTTTTTTCCCCTTCTGGTGGGTTCACCGTCTTTGGCGTATCACCCTCTTAACGTACTGCCTGCAGATTCATTCTCCATGAATTTCCTGGTAGTTCTCGGCTTTGACTTGCTTTTCGTAAATCTCGATGTTTTTTTCGTGAAGTCGCCTAAAACTACCAAAGCTCCTATATGTTTATGAGATTTCAGAATTGGTACGGTTTCACGTTTTCCCCGCCCAGAATTACCCGCAAAACGCCCGCAAAAAGCCCGCAAACGCCCGCAAAACTCCGCAAACGCCCGCAAATCAGAAAAAGACGTTTTTTTGGCTCGGGGGTCGCGCAAAATTCCTAGAAACCACTTAGAACGCCCAACACACCCAAAACTACCAGGAAACTAAAACGCCTAGAAAAAGGCCGGAGAATGAATCTCCAGGTGTGGATGGACGAAATCCTGCACCACCTAAGAAACCCTGGAATGATGATTCCCCTGTAAATACCCGCCAACCATGGTTTCTCATGGTTTCAAAGTGGTGCGAACGGATTTTGTCCATCCGCAGTATCACAGATTCGTGGGGCGGCCTTTGCCATTTCGTTGCCACGGCCCGCTGCCGTTCCGAGTCGGAACGCTAGGCTCAAGCACTTTGTCATCGAGCTGAAAGGCGCGGATCGGATCGAGTCCGCGGCTCGATCCGCCGGATGCGGATCCGGCGGATGCGGAAGCCTCAGCCGAAGCCGGTCGTTCCAAAAGGGAACCCCCCTTCTCATAGGCGTCCTTTTTGGTTGTTTTGGTGGAAAAATAGAGGGCGATTCCTGGTTTACCTGGGGGTTCAATCAACTACCAGGGAAACCCATCTATTTCCCAAAGGACACTCCCGAAGGCCATGGACCTGAGTTTCACTTTTTGGGTTGGGTTTGGTTGCCATGTCAGCTGTCAGAAAGCTTAGACTCTTTCGGGATCGGAAGTGAGCGACGCCTCGATGGGAGGTTTGCTCCTTTTGGTTAACCTTTGAACACCACCCAAAAGGGGAACAGCGTTTGTTGCCCCAAATGGGCGCAATCGCCCATGTAGCTCCCCGGTTTCGGGCTTGGGAGGTGGACAAAATCTTGGGGTGCTCTTGGCGCCCTGGATTTTTGACCGCCGGTGCAGTCTTTGAGGGTGTGAGGTCTGAAGGAATTTGGGTAGTGAAGGCAACTGAAAGGAAACCCAGTTGCAGAAAGGAGCCCTTTTTTGGATCTGTGAGTGTTCCACTAGGAAGGACATGGAAGGACCCCGTTCCGTTTGGGTAAAATTTCAAGGAAAAGCGACAGGTAAACGCGTGTTCGCTAGAATTTTCTTCCCATTCGCCATTTGAGTCTGTGTTTTTGAGGGTACCCTTTTTTTGTGGGTTTTAAAGGGAAACCAAAAGGAAAACCACCATTTTGGAGGGTCCCCTAAAAAAGACACTGGCATGCCTTGGACAGGCAAAGGGGCCGAGATTTGGGCAAGAGCGGTCCTAACTCCTAACTGCGCTGTTAAAAGGCGCAAATGCTTGACTGAGCCTTGCAGATGTTGCTGAAGCAATGGACGGCTAGGTATGATACACAAATTTGCAGGCGGATGAATCTCGCAGTGCGTCCTATAATCCTATAGGTTGCCCGCTTATACATCCTGCTGATTTAGTAGGTTCCGAGTTCCGAGAGCGCTCCTCGTTATTTGCCACTCTGAGCGCTGAATTTCTGCGCGGGTTCGAAATCGGTTCCTTTTTATTCGCCCTTCTTGGAAAAAATGTGTATTTCCCCCCCCCCCACACCAAGTCACGGGCTTTCAAACTGAGAAGCGTACAGCAACCTAAGCTGATTCCAGGGGTTCGCCCAAGCGCCAGGCTCTGTACGGCGCATCCCACTGTCGGAGATGACGGAGGTGGGGGAAACTTCGCACCTTGCGGAGCCTTCTGTCGGGTCACAGTGCTCCTTGCTTCGGGCGCTCTCAAGCGGTCAACCGCCCCCTTCACCAAGCTTGGCGAACCCCAACCCTCTGGTTCCGTAGGTTTGTAGTTGTTTTTAGTTGGTTTAGTGCTTGAGTTTCGATTTAATCCACTGACAGTTCTTCACTTTTAGGGGATCTGAGGACTGCAATGCGTAGTTACAATGATCATGTGATGGTTAAAAGGATACACAGCGTGAGTGAGAGCATATACCAAGCAGGGTATTTTGGAAGAATTAGAAGGCCATTTGACGTGGCTTGCCCACACGTCTCTGCTAGTTCAAGCTCAGCTTCAAATCAATGTACCAAAGCCAGTTGGAAGCCTTAAGATGGTTGTGGCCACAGTTGGTTCCTTGCAAAATCGGCCTATTAGGGGTCCTCAGTTTTTACAATCACTTACATGCCTTTGAGATCTGGTCGGACACAGCTCTGGACTTTGGGCTTGGTTTACCCTCCTGTCCACGTCACCGGAACCCACCAGAGAAATGGTCCCTTTTCAAGGAGACTAGTCCAAACCACCCCGAAACGTCGAAGGGTTCCATGGCAACGGCGGGGTCTTTTGGAAACAAAAAGGAAGCCGTGGCCATTTCAGGGTTCTTTTTTGGTCAAGGGCCTTCGGCTGTCCTTGGCCCATTGATGGCATGCGTTCTTTGTGCTCCCTTGGAAAGGGGGGCCGCCATGTGACCCATGTCAAAGCGGGGGTCACCTTTGAAGTTCCCTTGGGTTTGGGTGTTTGTGCATGCGTTTTTCTTTGGGGGGGTTGGAGGGGTGGTTCGCAGGTTCTTTTCGTGTTGCTTTAGCAAGTGCAACCCAAGGGGTTCGTAAAGAGCGCTCTTGATACTCACTGGTTGGCAGCTTCTCTTTGATGTGGGTGCGCAGGATGGGGAGAAACCCAATCATGTGTCACCCCCCCCAAATGAACACTCAACCACACCGAGAATCCTCTAGAAATGTGTGTGTGTGTGTGTGTCGTTGTGCTTTCTTTTCCTTTTTATTCTCCGGGGGGGTCTATTATTATTTCGCAGGAGAGAGCCAGTCTGAAGCCTTGCTTGCCTTCTGTGTCGAGCGAAGTTCCGGCGCCTGCTGTGGCGGATGCCCGGAATAGGGCAAGCAGAACCAGGGAGGGCGAAACGCTTCGAATCACAAGGGTCTTGTGGGGGTTTGGCTGGTAGCCATGTAAATTTGGTAACCAGCTTATTTTGGTTGGAGGTACCCCGGTAAATTGCGGCAAGCAACAAGAAGGTTTGGGTATGTGGATTTATGTGGCCCTTCGATTTGGAGAGAACTTGCCAGGTGTATCAAGGGAACGAGCCAGAGGATATCGCCTGCGCCTTAGGGTTGAGAAGGGAAAATCCAAGAGGGCTCCCTGAATTTCCCCTTTGGATCTCCCAAAGTGGCCATCGTTTTGAAAGTTGATCAACTTTTGGAGGGGAAGCCCACCTCCGTCCAACCCCTTCCCCCCCTCCGTTTCAAGCCCAAAAGCTTTGACTCGGGCCCCTACGTGACTCCTACCAAGCTCGCGAAGGTGAGCTATGAGGGGCCTTGATGTTAAGAAGCTAAGTGGAATGGAACACAGAATTCCAGGGGTTGATTCCTTGTCCATTCTGTTCAACCAACGTTCTTTTCAAAAGCGGATCGCTGCTGGTGGTTTTCTTTGGAAGGAAGGATGGCTGGAAAGAATGGGGAAGGTACCCCTAGAATAATAAGCATGACATGGACCTTTCCTGTGGTTGCCAAGGGCCCCCAATAGAGGTCCCCCAGTCCCAACAGCGGGCTAATGGCAAGGGCCCATTTTTTTGGGGGGCGAGTCAGCGGGTTCCCTTTTTTGGACCGACAACCATGAAAAACCTTCGCCCCCCAGGCTCCAGAGCCTTTTTTTTTTTGACCGACAACCATAAAAAAACCTTCGCCCAGGCTCCAGAGCCCTTTTTTCTTCTCCGATTCGCCAAGTTGAGTAAGTGGTTCGACTGGGTGAACACCCAGTGGCAGGGTTAACCCCACAGGGGACCTATACTTACTTGCCCAAAGCCGACCTCTTGACCTTTTAGTTTTCCGGGTGGGGTCTAGTTTTAGTAATGACCCCAAAAGGTTAACCTTTTATTTTCAGGTCCTTTGGGCAAGTGAGTATACGCTTATAACCCAGGTTACCAACAACTTACTAAGTTAGCCGAACACCCAAGCACCTAAGGAGACTCCCCTCGACGAGCTCTGCGCCACTTTGATGCTCGAGCGGGCCCCTCAGTGACGGGATGCCTCCATCGAGGGTTCAAGGGCTACGGGGCAGGGCAGCCTGGCCTGGATGAGCCAACGTTTGGATTGTGGGCAAGAGCTTTTTTGAAGGGGCCCTTTTCATGTGGTTTAAAAAGGGATCCCAAAAGCAACAAAAACCATGTTGGGGGATCCCCCTATTTTGACAATTATCCATTTAGCATGTAACATCTTACGGATCTGAAGCTTTTGGAAGCTTTCGCAGAATCGACCCGACACCTGGGCACAAATCTTCACTTCCAGTTTGGTTTTCCAAAGTCCCGCAATGCCTTGTTTTGGACCTCAAAAAGTCGCTTGCTCAATGGAATCCCGATTGCAGCTGGGGTTCTTCTGGGAACCCACGCTGCCACCCGTGATTTGCCTGGGGATGGTTACGAACCCTCTATTTTTCCGGTATACCTTAGTTTGTGCTTTGGATTAGTGGTTTGAGGATTTGACCCCCGGGCTTTCGTAGCAGGTAAAACGGACACCCTTCAACCACCAAGACACCAATCCAAGCCACCAATCAGAGGGAAGCTCAGAGCCTCCCTGTTTCCCTCATTTCAGTTTGATTGGCCCGTAGCTTTGCCGGCAGGGAAACTGTGGCTGTCGGTTTCTTTGCGGCCAGTTTGGACCATGGCACATGGAGGGAGGTTGTTCTATCAAACCAACAACAAAACACACAAGCAAAGAAACACATTATGTATATATAGATATGATCATATAGATATGATAATATATATATATATATATCAATATACATGTAATGTATTTACAAGCAAACAAGCAAGAAAGGAGGCAACCGCACAAACCAACAACGACACCTTTAGAACGTGTCTTGTCCTCAGGTCCTGCGAGTGCATCTCTTTCTCCTTCGAGGACTTGCCGTTGGGGCGCCCTGGGCGGGGCGGGGTCCGGAGAGTTTTTGGCTTTAGGGACCCAATCGCCTCCAAACAAGGCCTAACATGGCCTATTTAGTGGTTTCGAGCGGGGAGTGGAAGTAGCATGATACATATTTACAATAGTTCTCGTGTAGTGACAGTACCCGTGTTTCATGCCAGACTGCCTGGTGTCGTGTGTCTGTGTTTGTGTGGGAGTAATGAGTTGTAGGCTGATGTTTAAGATGCCAAAACATGAAAGCGTATGTGCCCAGGGGTTATTGCCAGATAACAAAAAGCTGAGGGACAATAAAACAAAGAAAACACTGGGAAGACCAAATGCAACAAACACAATCTCTTAGAGAGAATCTTTGGTTTCAGCTCCAAACTTTGGTTTCCCGAGGTGTTCAGATTTTTGTTTTCCGGCACCCCCTGATTTTAGTCTTGTTATGAGTGTTTCAGCAGCAAACAAACAAACTCGAGGTTTTTGTGTTTTTTGGACATCTGGCCTTCTACAAAACGACAAAGTCTCGAGCTTTTCCCTCGGTCTTGTTATCGCCTGACAAATGCTAGACACCGAAACAAACTGCGGGAAACCCGAAAAGCAACAAGGTCTCCAAACAAGAAGACCAAGATTTGGGGCTGAAACCAGAGTTCCTTCCTCAGAGATGGCATGCTTTGGCTCTCCCAATGTTGTTTTTTTGTTTGATCCCCCTCAGTTTTTTTGGTGTTTTTTTGCACTATCCCTCCCAAAGGCAAACATCGAGGCGTGTTTGTGATGTGTCCTTCTGCCACGCACAGAAAACTAACAAAACACCGAGTGTTTTTTCTATTTGGCCCTTGTCCCTCCAGAAAAATCAAGCACACCTGAGTTTTGTGTTTATTCTCAAGAAGACTTTGACTACTGATATTACAATTGAAATAGAATTCGATGAGGACAGAATCGAGTTATAATTATGATTCTAAATTGCAATTTAAAAGCCAGCTTTATAAGTCTTGACTCGAGGCTCGTTACAATGCTCTTATAAAGCTCCTTTTAAACCTTACAATGCTCATTATAAAGCTTCCAATACAGCTCCGTATAAAGCTCCTTGCGAGGCTCGTTATAGGACAACGCCCCAGTTAAGGCTCCTTGTAAGGCTCCTTGTGCAAATCTCCTTATGTGGCCTCTTATGAAGCTCCTCAACAGAGCTCCTTAAATGATCCTTTCAAGGCTCCGTACAGGGCTCCTGATACCAAGCAGGAATTACATTTTATATTTTTTTGAATATAGAATCCAATGAGGAACAAACAACAACGACAATTTCTTGTCAACTGAACATTTCAAAACGGTATCACTTTGCAAACATGTTCTTCATTGAACAAGATAGACGGCGTAGGGTTTCGTTTGCTCAGCAAATCCCCACGTTAGTTCGAGGTGCAGAATGAATCACTCACAACATTTGCGGTTTTCCGATCTTGGGGAGGACGTAACCCGTGGGGACCACCCAATCTGATCACACATGTTATTGGCTTTTGGGGTGCATGCCCGTTTTTCAGAGTATCCTTTTTGGGCTGGCAAAAAAGGGACACCCAAGGACCCCCGCCTATGTTGGGAGGTTCCCTCATTTTGAGACCCGGGTATGACTCCGGGCACTTGCGCTCCGCAACCAAACATCACTCAAGTCATAAGGGTATAGTGAGTAACCCTCAGATAGCGCATGACACCACTCGAATTGTGGCCGATCCTAATTCCGCGGGGTACTCTCCAAATGTGTGCTGGTTGTTCCTATTCGTTGGCGATGCGAACTTGTTTCTCATGACAGACATTTGCTGGAAGGTTCAACCCCCCAATTAAAAGAATGGCGGACCAATTTGGATGACGACAATCCTATCAATCCTTAGGTAAAGAATGGTGGTTATATGAACCTCAGTATTTGAAGGGTGATTTGAACCGGTTTTCTTGTCTGGGGCCAGCCTTTTTACATGTGCCGACCCTGTCTTCGGAGCAAGCACCGAGGTCCCGGGAACGCTTCGCCATGTGCCTCCAGATTTTGGTGGATGGCCAACAATAGCCAACAGAGGCCCCATGGATTCGGCGAAAAGTCGAAGCTGACTCCGTTTCTGATTGGCCCGCCAAAGGCTCAGGAGCATAGGTGTCCTTTTGATCGGTAAGTTTGATTGGAAACAGATGGGTCCCACCTGTTTAGATCAGTTTTACACCATTTCACCAGGGCCATCATTGTTTTTTACCAAAAAGGACGCCTATGCTCAGGAGCCCCCTTGGCAGTTTGGATTTGAACAGTTCCAAGGCTCCGTTCTTGCATTTTCGGCGGCCAAGATCCATGGGGCTTTTCCGTTTTTTCCCTTCCGGCACTGCAAAGCAGTGCGCTGGGTGGGACTTCGGGCACCGAAGCAGTTGAGTTGGAGTCTTCTCTTCTTTCTTTTTCTTGGAAAACTGAGGGTAGATATGTGTTTGCGGAGTGTCGTGACCATCGCCTCTTTGTGCGGATTTCCAAGAAATTGACGGTACATATGTTGGTGTGGACATACTTGCCACCTTGAATTGTTCGGATGGGGTGCAATGTCAAGAGCAGGTCACGGATGAATCTGGCATACCTTTCATGGCACGTGTATCTAGGGTTTTTCAGTAGTGACCTTTCTCACTCCTTTTTTGGTTGGGAGGGTTGCCCTACTAAAATAGACTACAAAAAAAAGGTTGGTACTCTTACTCTAACCTCTCGACTGGAGGACCTAGGTATGTCAACCAGACTTGCTCACGGCTTTCGGAAGGCTAAGTCCGGAATCTCTCCGCCTTGGGGCCGTCCCATGAATGGGATTCGGCCCGAAAGAGAGAGCAGGATGGGTGGCTCGTCTTTTTGCGAGGTATCCATGTGTTGGTGGCTTCAAAGGGAGACAAAAAGGAGCGCCACCATTTGGGGTCTCCTAAAAAGACACACCCATGTTTGTCCTGCACTAGATTCGAGCGATTGCTCGAGCTCAGAAGTGAGCGACCTAATGGGAATGGCCCAACATATTAACCTTTCTTTAGCTTTTCCTTTTGCTGCTTCCGTTCCCCTGGCATGTGCTTAAGCTTTCATTCTTGAGCCGCTCTCATTGAGCACGTTCTCAGGTCCATCCCATTGAATTAGTTCGCGCCGGGCTCCCGGCCTCCCGATTTTGCCGCGCCCGGCTGCTTGCCAGAGATGCTCGACCCGCTCTGCGGAGCGCAAAGCGGGCGACGGCTTTGAGCTCGTGCGCGTAAAGCGTAAGTTTGAAAAATCGTTTTTGGCGGCGCTTCGGCTGGCTTTGGGGGAGATGATCAGGGATTGCGGATTGAAGTCTCTGTAAATGATGCTCGGAACATCTTCTTGTTTCGTTTCAGGGACTTCGTAGCCTTCTACCCTTGTGACGAAGATTGGTGAAGAGTTTCTTTGTGAGCAACGCTGAAGGAAGGATTGCCATGTTACTCTTTAGGACTGAAGCTAGGGTTAGCTGTTGCAGAAGTCAACTTTGCCTGGCTGGCCTGAAACACCTGGATTGCCTGTCAGTGGTTCATATGGGCGCCGCCTTTCTGCTCTTTTCTTTTGGTTCCGCAAGATCAAGAGATCACCACGAGACCCGTGGATTACTTCTTGCTGGGTCCTTGGGCAATTGAATCCTATTCATTCTCCGACTTCCCACCCTTGCATTCCCGTACGGTAAGTTTTGTTTAAACCGCGGGTTGGCTCTCGGTGATTGGCGGACGCTCGGGATGCCGTTTCAAGGGTCCGTGAAATCGGTGAATGCTCGGAGTGGAGTTGCTTTGAATGCCTCAAGTTCGCTCGCACAGATGCAACCAGAAGCAACATGGAGCGCGTTCCCAGAGCCGGAAGCAAACCAATCGCTCTCAGAGTCATGCTTTCTGTTTACCAACGAAAGCTCACAGATGGGCGGTTTGCTTGCGCACCCGGCGTGTAATTATTCTTCCTTTTCGGGCCTCGCAGAGCCATGGCGTCTCCCTCGGAGCCCCGAGGGGACGAGTTGGGCGGGATATGACCTGAAGTCCTCAAGGGAAGCCCAGTGATTCTGTGATCCCATTCCAATGTTGACCCCATATTTTTCAACCCCTGTTTATCAATAGGGGGTGTTCCCCTCCAAAATTGATGATTCCCCACTAAACTCGGGGACACCCCCCTATTAATAGACTGGCGGGTTGGTTCATATGGGGTCAGCATTACCTATATGGTGTGGTAGCCAAGGGCACCGCCGTGAAAACCTGGAATGACCATGGCCACCATGCCTCCCCCGCCCCCCCGAACGACTGCTTTTTGGACACGCCGGGCTTTCGAAGATGCGGCGCTGAGGCCATTGATCCGACACCTTTTGGCGAGATTTGTACCGTCTGTTCAGGTACCTCCACCGTCGTTGGCAAGTCGTTTATGGTTTTTTTTTGGTGGCTGCAAAAAATAGTCGGATTCTTGCAAGCCCATATCGTTTGGGTTTTAAAGATACCCTGGCTCTTTCACATCCTCACATCCCACGGACAAAAAAGGCCAGAAATACCCAGCGCGTGCTGCTCTTCATTCACCTCCCAAGAGATGCCCAAAGTAGTTGCTGAACATAGCTGGTACTTGGAGCTCAGGAGCCGGGAGGGATCTGAGGCTTTCAGAGCCGAGAGTTCTGTGTAACTTGCTGGCTCGCAGGGAAAGAGTTGACATGACCCAAGCAACAGCACCGCCCATGGTTTCCTCTCAGGGCATCCCGAAACGGTCCATTCCCAAAAACCCGGACCCGGTCGTTTCCTACCTATCGCACTAGCAAGACAAGCACGTGGTAGACCAGAGATCTGAGAACCAAGGAATGGGTAGGAGTTGGTTCTTCCACTCGGCTGCTGGTTGAGACATCCGAGCTGGAATTTTCCGCTGGCGATCCCAATGGCTCGTCTTTTTCTGTTTGAGTCGGTGAGGGAGAAAGAGACCCCAAATAGAGACCCCAAATAGGAGGGTCTGGGGCAAGCCGGGAGGGAAGATTTTGGGAGCCGGAAAGACTAGAAGACTTCAAGCCGGCCTTGGGACACTGGCAACTATTCAACCGGGTTTCATTTGATATCATTTCCCCCAGCCTTTTTTCAGCTCGAGCTCAACGGCAGAAACTCGGTCGTGTTTCCCTTTTCCCTTTTGGGCCACTTTTCTAGGGCATCTGCCGATCCAATCCCGCACAAGCCTCACACCAGCTTCCCCAGCAATTTCCACTGCCGTTTGCAGGCAGGGCTGTGGGAAATGACCACTTCTGTATCAACCACAAAAAGGGCCTAAAGACTACCCCCCTCATAAAAAAAAGAGGGGATTCCTATCAGAGAAGTGGTTGGAGACACCCCGAATGATCCATTTCCTTGTATCACAGAAGTGGTTGGAGACACCCCGAGTGATCAACCACAACCCCGTGAGGTGTTGCATAAAAAAAAAAAAAACGGTGCACCAAGTCCACCAAGCACCGTCCCGCTCACCTTGAGAGGTCCGTTGCCATAGGTGTCCTTTTTGGTTGCTTTGCTTAAAAAGATCGGTTGGGGTTTCGATTCCTGGCTTACCTGGTGGCTTTTTCTCATCCACCAGGGAAACCCATCTATTTCCCCAAACAACCTATGCTTGCGATACCTGAAAAAGGAAGGAAGCCCAAACTTTGGCAACCCCGAATCAAGGAAACCAGCAGTTGGATGGTTTGTCTCAGGGTCGTTCCCTTGAATCCACCCATGTCCACCGCTTTTTGAGTCGCTCGGATTTTTCTCCGGTTAGGAGAAGCTCCGGGGGTGGGACTTCTGGCGCTCCATTGGGAGCCCCAAGACGGTGTGTGCCCCCATGGTGGACCAGCCACTTGGCAGCTGAGCCGAGCGGATTCAACCCCGAAAGAATTTTGAAGCAAAGGACCCACTTCCTGAGTTATGGTTCGGTTCTTTTTCGGCAGCCGAACCAACCCGGGGGGAAACCAACCAACCCACTTCCTGAGTTCTGTTTCGTTGTGTTTTTTTGGGGGCAGGGTTCCCTAAGTCTCCCGGATTCCAGAACTTGGGTGTGTGGTACCTCAGGGTAAATTGGGGGGGGGGGGGTATATACCCTTTGTCCTTGTGATAATATAGTGGCTATAAAGTGGACGGCAGTCCCAAAGATGCCAGTTGACTGCCACCCCGATGTTGGTTACTTTCTGTCAATCAGTTGGTTCCCCAAGCCAACCAAAACTCATTTCCTCCCCTTTGAACTATCACTTGTCCATGTTGCCATGGAACCCACGAGAGGGTCCGCTTTAAAGGCAAATGGTCCAAACAGGCACCTCGAAACGTCAGGTGCATAGCAGCGTGGAGGACATTTTCGTAAACCAAAGTGGACCCTTAGTTGGCAAGAGGATTCTTCCCTAGGCCCTCAATAGGCCTCACGTTACCCAAATTCCCCACCAACACCAACACCATGGGCACTTGAGCCATGTTCCCATGCGAACTTCTTATTTTAAAAAAAAAGCGAGGACCCTACTAGGTAGAGGCGCCCCCTATAGATATCATTTCCTTGTATAAAAGGGGATATTCACCCCTGATTACTACCGTCTGAATTAGCAAAAGAAAGTTGACATTAGCAAAAGAAATGTTCCTCATCATTTTGGGGCTATGTTGCAAGTGGACCAATCTCGTGCATCGTGGCATCCTCAAGGGCATTGTTTTAGGCTGCCATTTGCCGTGATACCAGACAAATCCCCCCAAGCGTGACACCGTAGTCAAGGATGGCCCACTTTGGTATCACAACCATGCCCAGGCTGTTTTTACACACCACTTTGTCTCAAAATGGGGAACCCGCAACATGGGTCCCTTCCATCGTCAAACAGGGTACCAACTCCAGAAGAGGAGCCACACCCATTCGCCTTGGCTTACCCGCTCAGACCCACAGGTTTTCTGTGAGCCGAGTGAGGGTACAACTGAGTCAATTGCTCAAAATCTGGATTATTTGGCGGGGGGGGTGTTACGGGAAACTCCTGAACATAAATGGGTGCAGAGATCCGGCTTTTCATTTCTTGACATGGTTCTGTCGACCATTTTAATACCGATCGGTTTGGATTATGACTCAACTGGGCAAGCGGAAGGATGTGTCCGTTTCTCTAAACTGGCTTCCCACTACCCCAAGGGAAACATGGGGTATACAACCACCACATCACTATGTAACGGGTATACACCTTGATTTCCCTGGGGGGCCTCCCACAAATCAACATGGAACCTGACGGGGGGGTCCCTTGAACCTGAAAATGATCTTCCAGGACTCCCCTGTTCCATCTGAAGGAGGGAAGCTTCGGAGCTTCGGTGTTGGGGTGGAAGCCACTGGTTTCCTGGAGCCCAATTTCTCAGGTCGGAGCTCGCCTTCCGGATGCTGTGCCGAAGGCCGTAGCGACGGAAACATGTGTCGGAAATCCGGCTGGATAGAACCGGGAGGGGGGGGAGATTGGCTTCTCCCTCTGCTGTGATTTACTTAGATTAAACCTCACTTCCTGAGTTCCTGGACTTTAAACTTTTGGGAAGATCATTTTGGTGGTAAGAAACAACATTTGTTTGGCTGTAAATAAAAAGTTCTGGCTTTTTTTGTGCCAATCCACGTGATCCACGTGATCGGCAGTGAGAAACATTCGCTGAAACAGTTGCCAATCTGAATGGAAGTTTTCTTCCAATGGCCTGGTGCTACATTGATGATTTGTCGGGTGGGGGGGGGGAGGCAGGTTTGGGTGATGCCAGGGTTTTCTTGGTGATACCAGGGACGGAAGGCCGATTTTCCACGACCCTGGGCCGCCAGAAGCAAGGCCTGAGTTGGAAGGACCGAAGGACCCCAACACCATCCCTTGTGGCTTCCTTTAGGGGAATCCCAAAACGCTTCATTCGTCAAACCCATGGTCATTCCCTGCTGAGCACCGGCAACGTGGGCAAATTCGGTTCGGCGGCAGTTCGGGTCTCGTTTTTTGAGCAGGGATTCGAATCCCTTTGGACATGGCACTCATCCCTTGATCAATTAAGTGGGGTTGGGAATCGGACTTCGGCTTCTCAAGCATCATCCCCAGCCCAGAAAACTGGCGCAACGCTTTGTTCTGGGCGAGAAAAAAAGGGACCTCGCACGACCGAATTCACCCCAAAGGCTGCTTTAGGTGGGGAATAGCTCCCGAAGCACCGCAAGTTTCAGGCTGGTGAAATACGATGATTCACCCAGCTTGTTCCTTGGGGCTTCGGTTTTGTTCACAAGGAGTGTGGCCGTTGATCTTTGGAAACTGGGAGGGGGCTCCAGTCAGATGCCGACTCGGAAAGATCGAAGCACGGTTTGGAGGGAAGCCTTCCAACGGTTTGGTCGGGACCCTACCCTACAGCCCTCTGATTTGGGGCCTATGCCCTCTTGGGTGCAAGTGCACCAATTTGATTTGGGGCCAAAAAAAAGGGGCCCTGAAGTGGGTCCATCCAACCCCAAAATGGCGAGCTGGTATCCGGTGTTTATTCCCTTAAACCAACCAAAGGGTGTGCCCCACAAGGAAGGAACGCTCTGGCCCATGGTTCCTTCCATACCAACCGGCATGTGACCCCTTGCGAATGAGTTCCGAATCGGATGCAAAAAAGATTGGCTTGCGGTCGGGCCCGTTTAGAACCCATCAAGCGGGCCGAGTTTGGAACAGTTTCTTCCGTTTGCTTAAGAGCATGTTAATATTCCCTGTTGCTTCTAAAGTTTTAGTTATCACTACTAGAAAGAACTATATATATATATATATATATGGTACCCCCCCCCCCATGGACCCTGGTTTGGTGCGGTTGACCTGTATTTTCCTGTGTTTTATGCTTCTTTTTGCTTCTTGGATTTGTGTCAAAATTGGGGGGAGGGTCATACATGTATATGATACGCATGCATGCATACAGATGTGATAAAAGCAATGACATCAGCACCTGCAATCTGAAAGAGTTTGAATGCATCCAAGAATACAAGAACAACTCAGACATTTTTAAAACATATTAACAATTCTGGGATTCAAGATTCAAGATTCAAGAATGTGAGAAAATATTTTCTGGGAATCTTGAATCTTGAATCCCAGAACTTTTAAAAGTTTTAAAAAAATATGGATTCAAGATTCAAGATTCAAGAATCTGAGAAAATATTTTCTGGGAATCTTGAATCTTGAATCCCATAATTTTTTAAAAAGTTTTAAAAATTCCAGGGTTGTCCCAATACTCTCGGTGTTCAATAAGATTCTCGGAAATTTTTTCCGTCAAATAGTTCAATCCAGTGGTAACGGATGTTCGAGGTGATAGAACAACTTGAACATTTTACGGGTTGACCAGGATGGATGATTCTCAGAAAAGTGGTGGTTTGTGGGCTCCTCAATATTGAATCCCCAATCCAGTGGTAAAGCACTTTCAAGTGTTAGAAGAACTTGAATGCTATTTGGGTTTGGCCAGGATTGACAATTCTCAGGAAAGTGTTCTGTGTAATCTTCAATATTGAATCTTCCATCCGATAGTAGCAAATTTTCAAGTGCTTAGCGATCCAGCGGACACACTTTCAAGTTATTGGTTAGACAAACTTTCAAGTGCTTTTGGTGAGCTTCATGTCAGCTATGCTCATGTTGACCCCTTTCCAGGAGGTAAACAAAGGCAGGTGCAACGCTCAAAAATACTGCATTTTCCAGTATTTTATGGGGAGGCGCAGGATCATTGGGGGTACTATATATGTGTGTATATGTGTATGTAGATATACATATTTATGCACGTTCACACACCGTCCCCCACCCTCTTCAACTACCTGTCCACATTTGCTCCTCTACTACCTCCACCTTTTGAGATAGAATTAACTTTCCTGCGCAAATAGAACTTTAAATACAACGGTTTAGCTAGAATCCCTGTTTCGAGATAGTTTTAGATTTTGAACCTCTCTTCCCTTGAAATTTCCCATTGGAGCACCGTCTAACAAGTTCAATGTCGGACCTTTCTTATGCTACAAAAGGGCCAGAATGTAAACAACACAAATCCTATTTTGAATTTCCAAATGTTTAGCCATATTTAATATGAATTATATTTGAGATGTAGTCTCTATTCACTTGATATTATCAAAAGCAAATTGAGTTGTGTTCGTCTTAGATTATATTTACCACTTGGATTATATTTGGGAAAAAAAACGTCCATCTAACTTCTTGTGTTATAGATTAGTTGGAGTTTAGCCGAAAATATATATATATATAGATATACATTTTCATGTAGCTGCTATTTGGAAAGGATTTGCTTGTTTAAGCTGTAACTGAACATAACCACATTTTTGAAAACTCTATCCATACTAAACTATATTCAAAATTCCATTTCTAGTTGAAGTACCATCTTATTTGCAAAGGGTATCATACTGGGACATTGTGCAGGACTCCGGGCCCAAATTATCACGCTTTGGGGACCCACAATTGGAAATTTCGAGAATATAAATGTGGAAATTCTAGATTTGCCATCCCCAAAAGGCAGTAAAACCAGGGTCCATGGGGGGGGGGGGTTGCATATATATATATATATAATTATAATATAGATAGTACAATATATATATATAATATAGATAATACAATATATATATATATGGTCAGGCCCCCCCCCCCATGAACTGCCTTTCCTTCTTTCTTCATAACATGACTGCAAAAACACTGTTTTTGTTTCCATAGTTTTAGCTCTCTCGGCCAACTAGACAATAGACAAAATGGATTCCCTTTTGATATGTATCAGTTGTTTTTTGTTGTTGTTTTTCCAGGGCACGTATCCGCACATGGAGGTTTTTTTTACCGCCAAAGTTTCGCCAGGTATGGCACTGAACTGGCCTACACGCCCATGCTGCAGCTCGGATGCAGTCGAATTGGGTTTGACTTTGTAGATCCGTTCGGTAGCCCCGAAAGTCTGTGTGTGTGTTTTATTATTTTTATTTTTAAGAAAGCACAAGTGGGTTGCTCGTTTATTGGTCAGGTTGTTGGAACCCCCTAGAAGAAAAAAAACGAAAAATGGCGCAACGGCTTTGCTTTTGGTCTCCCTTTTAAACCAACTCACAAAGGGTACTCCCCAAAACAGCACCCATTTGTGTGTTGATGGTTTTTGTGGCTAGCCTTTTGACCTTTGGTTGAAAGGAAAACCAAAAGGTTTCACATTTGTTTGGAATCTATTCCCTTATTTTGATGACACATAGCCAAGTGGTTGTGGAACCTTTCCAGAAAGGGTCCAAAGGCCAACCCTGAACGGATGCCCATCTTCAATTTGGGGCCTGCTTGGTGGGCATCATTGATTCGTTCTTTGCCCACCCGCCTCATGTCAGGCGACGCCTTCTGGTCAAGCCACAATTTTAACTTGGGGTTGTGCAGGGTTCCCTCCATTTCCCTTTCTGGGGCCTCCAAAAGTGGCGATCGTTTCAATGGACGCCACCAGTAGATTGATCAACTCTTGATTTGGGGACGTGACCCCTGTTGTGTGGTCAAGGACCTCAATTTTCATGTTTTTCAAATTGATCCTTATGAAGGGAACCAAGCATCATGGAGTAAGGAGTTTGACCGCAGGGGGCGAGCTTGATTCTATGCCGTCGCTTGTGTTTGCGCCAGAAGTGGAAGGCCGCCGGAATGTAAAACATGCGGTGGCTTATCATGGGGCAATCCAGCGAATGGAGGATCCCCTGATCTTGCCCTTTTTTTGGGCTAGTCCACGAAAGCGAGGGAGAGGAAGACGACCCATATGATACGAAGAGACAAGTTGAGACGATGAGATCAGGCGAATCATACGCACACAACACAGCAAGAAGCAGACAAGGCATTCATGGCATATCTCCCCTTCACATGAACATGGAAACCAAGAGGGGGTCACCCAACTTCGTTCTTTGGGATCCGTGTTTTTCGGGAGAGTATGATGGTTCAAACTGGCCAGAACGAGGTGGATCCGTCCGAATGGGGGATTCCATGTTGGGTGCCTTCAAGATTGAACCAACAGAGTGAATCTACTTTTTTTTACATACATACGTACGTACATACATACATACATGCATACGTACATACACACACATGCATAGCATTACATTACACTACACTACTTTACAAAAACATGACATGCCATGAAATGACATGACATGACATACACATCATGACCTCACATAACATGCATAACATACATACATACATACATACGTACGTACGTACGTACGTACGTACGTACCTACATACATCCATGCATCCATGCATGCATGCATTCATTCATGCATGCATCCATACATACATGCATACACGCATGCATGCATGCATGCATACATTCATACCTGCATACATGCATACATGCATACATGCATACATGCATACATGCATACATGCATGCGACATGCATGCATACATGCATACATGCATACATGCATACATGCATACATGCATACATGCATACATGCATACGCGCGTCCGTCCGTCTGTCCATCCATTCATCCATCCATGCCTACATTCATGTATACATACATACATTCATGCCTACATCCATACATACATGCATGCCTACATCCATACATACACGCACACATACATACGTACATACATACATAGATACATACATGCATGCATGCATACATACAGACATACAGGCATACAGGCATACAGGGAAACAGACATACAGACATACAGACATACAGACATACAGACATACAGACATACAGACATACAGACATACAGACATACAGACATACAGACATAGAATCCTCCAGGAACCTCCAGACATACAGACCTTCCCGACATCCATACATACATACATACATACATACAGACAGACAGACAGGCAGACATCACGGAGACACAGACACACAGACACAGACACACACACACACACACCCACACACGCACACACGCACACACGCACACACGCACACACGCACAGACGCACATACGCACACACGCACATACGCGCATTTGCACATACGCACATACACACATACGCACATACGCACATATGCACACGCACATACACACACACATACATACACACACGGAGCGCACGTAGGTACATGCATGCATGCATGGATGCCATGCACCCACAGTAATATATATATATATATATATGCGATACATATATATATATATACATATATGTATATATGCGATATATATATATATACATATATGTATATACATATACACATTGCACGGTCGCTCGGGGAATGTCGGTGTGTGTGTGTGCGTTGTGTGTTTTGAGGGAACACTGGTTTGGGATTGTTGAGAATGAGCAGCCAAAGCGAAGCCACCCGTGGGGCGTTCCCCTATTCTTTGCCCACAGCTTCTCCGCTTGAGGCACTCGCGAATGCGGCGGGCTCGGAGCGTTGAACCGGAGGCCTCGCCAAGAAGCCTGACCCAAACGGGCGTCCTGATATCAGAGGTCCCCATAGTTTTGCCACCCCACCCCCATTTTTTTAAAGATGAGATTCTACTTAGTCGGGTGATGTTTCAGGGGAAACGTAGGGAGCCTGCATATTGCGTTGAGCACCTTTTGGCGGTCCTAATTGAGTCATATGAGGATGCTGTTACTCCTACGAACCTTGCGGTCCTTCTTTGGAGTACATGAACCACCGGGTTGAAGTCTGGGCAACCTCATGGAACCCGGGAGGAGAACATGAATGTATGGTATATATAATATGCATGTAGAAATCGATATTTGTTATTTGTTTATTTACTTAGAGTTATCTATTTAGTTGCATTTATGTCTTGCCAGTTGTTTTTTCTTGTTTGTTTCTTTTTCTTCTTCTTCTTTTTCCGGACCCTCCGACTCCCTGGTTGAAGCGCAACCGAGGTTTTCCATGCAGCCGAAGTACCGCAAGGAGCAGTTCTCCACGTGCCCAGAGGATCCCTCGGGCAAGACGCTCGATGTTATTTGTCTAGGGGTTGATTCCTTTGTCCATTCTTTTCAACCATCGTTCTTTTCAAAAACCGGATCCGTTTTCCCTGGGATTCCGGAGGTTTTCTAGAAAGATCCGGATCCCCGGGTTCAGAATGGAATTGGAAGCTCGCCCTAGAATTTGAGAGACACTTCGCTTTGGACGGATTTGACCTCAAAAGGCTGGCAGCATAACAGGCACCAAGAAGATTCAAGGACATGTTTGGAGGCATGGAATTTTGATACACCAGTTGCACAAGGAGTTTTTGCAGCCTAAAAAGGGGGATTCCCACCTCAGTGGTATATCGCCTTCCATCCCCCCAATCCCTGCGTAGACAACACGAGCTTCAGTTTAGACAGGGTTATATTTCCCTTTTGGATGGTTTTTAACATCGCCCTTTGTGACCCCTGAACGGGTTTTCCCTGTGGGGTAGTGTAGTGTGTTGGGGGGGCGGGTCTGTGATATCAAGGTGGGTTCTCATCCCCATGACACTATGATCACTTTGAAGGGTGGGTGTCAAACCCATAGTGGTTGCACAGGCGGTTTGCGATCTCAGAAGCTCAGCTCAGGGTTTTCCAGAGGCGGCGTGGAAAATCACAAGACATGTTGTCCTCATCTGGGTTCCCTTTTCTGCTAGTTTCCGCACAGCTGAAAAGCGATTTGGGGTCGATACGCCCAGATAGGCTCCGGAGTTGTTTTGGGGCAGCTTTCAGGGAGGGTTGTTGGGGTTCTGGCGCTGCTAGGGCCTGGGCTTCTTGGTCCAGCTTTACCAATCTTCCTTCGGTGTAAAGAGGGTTGATGAAGCGGGAGGTAGGCTTCAGAGTGGTTCGGAGCAGTGAGGGGTGTTCCCCTAAAGGAGCCGCCCGCTGACGCGCCCCTGGCCACGCTTTGGCTTTGAAAAGGCGATGTCTGACAGGGCTCCCTGTATGGGTGTGGGTCAAAATTAAACCACCAGGGGACCACAGGTGTTGGTCCATGTTGCCACTCACCAGGGTTCCATTTTGGGTACCTATTTTTGACCCACAGCCATATTTCCCCATGAAACATCACCCCCCCACACACTACACTACACCCCTACACACACAACAAGGGAGGGGCCGGCAGGGGGGCGGGAGGTTGTTTGCCCACAAAAAGACTGATTCTCAAATGTTCCACGGGTTTCGCGAGCCAGGATCGACCTCTTTTTGCCCAGTTCTGCGGCGATGATCCCCAGACAGTGCTGAAGGCCCGCAAAACCTCCCGCAGGTGGGTGGCAGGCGCCACAGGGTCCCTGTGGGTAACGAGGATGACGACACCCAAATGGCGCGGCTCCTTTTTTCAGGAATCGGACCCCTCAAAATGGCTTTGGTTTTCCTTTGGTTGCTTTTTAAAGCCACCAAATTGGGGTACTGCCCCCCCCCCCCCCCCAATCAGGGTTGTCAAAAATGGACAGCAAGATGCGCAACGCTTCTGCGTGCCCGAATCCAACATAAAGGGAAGACAACATATTTTTCCCCCAACAGCTGAAAGCGATTTGGGGTCTCTGCCCAGATGGGCACTCTGGGGTTGTTTTGGGGCAGCTTTCAGGGGTTCCGTATGGTTCCAGGGGCTGTTGGGGATACCGCTAGCTTGGTTCGTTCCATTAATTTCTACATGTCTTGGTTGGCTTATTCCAATGAGGACTCGGATTGAAGTCTCAGGGCCCTATTGTCTATCTATGACCAATCAACCCCCAAAAACAATGGCAGCTCATGAATAATTTTAGGGAGGCCCAAAAGCCAAACTTGGAATTGCTAGTATTGCTCGGCCCAACTTCGAGTTCTCCATGTTTTGTCAATTGTCATTTGTGGCTTTAAAGAATCCAAATGGGTGTGTCTTAAAATCGAGGACCCCAAACAAATCTTGGTTTTCCTTTTGGCTTTCCTTTTTCATCCACCCAAGAAAGGCGTCCAACTCCCAAATGGCCCCCCAAAATGGCTCCCCCAAAATGGCTCCCCGCCCATTTCCAGCGCCGTGCCCGAAGCCGAAGCCAAGCTCGAGCTCGAGGCCGCGCAGCTGCTGCCGCCTGGCTCGGTGGACGCAGTGGACCTGAACTGCGGCTGCCCGCAGGCCGACGCGGGCGGAGGGGCACCGGATGTCTGTAGGGTGCCGAGGATGTTTTTCTGGCTGTGGACATTTAGGGAGGCAGCCACCCCAAAAATTGGCAGTGAAATTGAGTTTGTGTTTGTTTGCTTATGATTGTGGCAGCGGGGAGGTAGCCCCCTTCAAAAATTGGCTGCGAAATTGAATGTGTTTGTTTGCTTTATGGTTAGAGGGCAAATGGGAAATCACCGGAACACCACCAAAGCAAAGATATCCAAAGAAGCCGCTTCTCAACAGTGTATGGAGTTGGATCTTTGGACTTTAACTTTTTGGGAAGTGATTGTTCCTTTCCACAAGTCAAACACTTTTGGCAGACAGCAAGCAAGGTTTGCGGGTTGTGGTTAGAGTACGAACCTTACGCTTTTAGCATGGCAATGAAAGTAATTTTAATAGGGAGGTACCCCCTTTAACATGGCCATGAAACTGTATACGGAACCTCCATGGTTTTGAACGTTAATTCCCACCACATTTCGATATCCGCCAAAGTTTCCTAACCAAGAATCATGCCCAAATTTGTTTTAAAGGGTGACCAAGAGGAAAAGTGGAGATTGAACCAGAAGGAACTCCCGGAAAACCCTCGCTTCGCGCCTGAAGTCAGCCAGACAGGGCCCTCTTCAATTGGCCAACTTTTTCAGGCTGGTGGTCCCTGCCGTCACCCTAGCTTGCTGGGCTTTGTTTGGAGGGTTTTGTGGTAGTTTCCTTTTCACCCACTAAAAGTTAAACCTTTAGCAGGGAATCAGAAAACGAGTAGCCCAGATTTGTGGCTTCAGCCTTTTTGTGCGGTCGCGTTTGCAACGGGTTCCGTGCGGCGGCTTTCGACGCAAGCCCGAGCATCTTCAGATGAGCAACTGACAACATTCTTTTGTAGTCTATTGTTCACTTGGGGACGCCATTGGGAGGCATCTCAAATTTCCCAAAAACCAGGGGGACCCCACCCACATTTCCCATGCCTCTTTGGGCAACCAATGATTTTGTCAGTGGCTCAGATACATGTGAACCTCACTGGGAAACAGAATCATGTTTTTTGGGCAGCGGTTGACACAACACGTCAGCTACGTATCCCTGAAGTTCAAACCACCATTGCAATAATGAGAGTTATATAAACCATACCTGCCCCTAAGGATTGTCATCATCCGAAATTGGGTCAACCATTCTTTTCATGGGGGTTGAACCTGAGGGGTATTAGTTCATGAATCGTAACATAGAATGCCAGTAGCTCAAGGTGTGGCTATTTGTGACTGCCACATCATCCTCGTTGAGTCAGATGTAGAACAAAGGTTGGGTTTTTGGATTCACAAAGGGCGGCCACAATGTTTAGACTTGTTCCACAAATCTCGCTGCATAGTTCCTGGTGCTACCCTTCCAAACGTTATTTGGGAGTATTTGTATATGTGGGCAGAGTAGATCCAATGTTCAACTCCAAACGACTGTCTTGTTTGCAGGGTATGACCTGCGTACAACTCTGAACCTCCAAAAATCCTGTGCAGTAGGTATCTAAGCGGAACCACTCTTTAAAGACCAACAGGTAAATGGCTGGTTACCACCTACCTGGGGCATGCCTGGGATCCCTCCTTGGGAGCAACCCGGGTTGGGCAAGCCCCTTCGAGCTTGTTCAAGCAACATTCGGCTTCTTTTTTTTTGAGGGTACTCTTTTCAGGCCGGCTTCATGGGAAGCCATCAGGTTTCCAGTTGCGGCAACCCCGCTGTGGTTCCTTTCGACCTTTGGTTTTCTCTTTAAATGCGTGCAAGGTTTGCGGGGCGACACACACACACACACACACATGTTGCCGTAAGAAGAGAGCAGTTCCCTTCGAGAGCATCTCGCGCGTCAGGGCATTGCCCGGAAGGGGCATTATGGCGCCTATCTGCTCTCTGAGCCTGACGTGTTACTTGGACAGCAGGGTTCATTTTGTTGGATGTGTCAAAATTGGGGGAGCTTCCAGGCGGTTTTCCTCCAAGAGGCAAGTTGAATCTGCCTAAGGAATCTTAGGGAATCTTAGGGAACCCTAGGGTTCTCAACTACCTATCTCCCTTGGGGATTCTATAGAATGGTAATGGAGGCAGCTGCGCTGTTCTTCTTGTGGCCGGAGACAATTGCAACTCTCGACATGTCTCGAAAGGAACGATGTTTGCGGCTGCTTCGGCTTTTAGGTTTTCCTCCTTGCCCTTTGGAGGGGTCCCTTGCCATCCTCGCCATCCTTGCCATGATTCCTCTTTTTCTTCGCTCCCTGAGTTCCTTTCTATTTTTTGGGAAGACCATTCTAGTGGTCAAGCAACAGTCCCTGCCTCCCGCAAAATGGCTTACTTATTGCTCAACAAGTCTGGTCGGTGAATTTCAGAGTTCCCGCTTTTGTGGGTAGTTTGAGGGTCCAGGTGAGTCACAATCAAAACCCAGGTAGATGAAGGTTAGTAAGGGGTAGTCCCAGCCCGGGGGTTCAGTTGCGGAATTGAATTCCGCCTTCTCAGTTCCTTGCGATGGTTCCGGGTTCACCATTTGTGTACCGATCGGTTTTGACGACTCAGGTGGACCCTTTTTTGGGCGCACGAATCCACGTCTGCCGATCCCGGCGATCGATCCCAGGATCGAGGGCATCGTGCGCACGCTGGACCAAGAGCTCAGCGTGCCGTCCACGGTGAAGATTCGGCTGGTCAACGACCGGGAGCTCCAGGCGTCGTGGAATTTGAGTCGGGGCGAAGTGTTTGAGCCGGTTTTAGAAGGCGGGCCGAGTGGTGAGTGGGGGGCGGGGGAGTAGTGGGAGTGGGAATCCATGTCAGGCATAGCCTTTTACAGGGGGGTCGATTTTTTGAGTCGGTACTTGCTGTTTGGTTGGTTTTGAGTCGGAAAGAAACCAAGAGGGTCCCCAAAATTAGACACACCCATGTGGGTCTTCTTTGTTGCTGGTGAAATCGGTAGGGAATGCAGTTGCATGAACCAGTTTTGGTTGGATTCCCGAATAAAAGAAACCACAGGTTGGATGGTTTATAAGGGTCATTCCATTTCTCATTCCCTGCTGAGCACCAGCAAAATAACAACGCCTTTTAAAGGTGACCCCATGTTTTTCAACCAACCAGTTGACAGAGTAATAGGGTGTGGAAACCCCTCCAAAAGTGGTCTGATTCCCCACATTTCACCTGGGGAGGTGTGTCTTGTTGTGACTTGGTACTGCTGAAAATGGCTGTTTTCCTTTGGTGTCCTTGTAGAACCCCCACCCCCCCCAAAAAAAAGAGGATACCACCAACGAAACACGACACCCTTTTGCGACCCGTTGGGTGGGGCTCGGGGAGTATGGGTGTGTGCGTGTGGAGCCTTTTAGGTCTTTCTTTGAGTCGGTTCCTGTTGTTTGGTGGGTTTTAAAGGGAAACCAAGAGGAACACCACCATTTTGAAGGACCTTAAGGAAAGACACTCCCTTTTGGGAGGGGTTGGGTGGGGGAGTATGGGTGTGGGTGCGGGTGGGCGATATGCATCCATGTCAGGCATTCAGTCGAACTGCTGAGCTTTATGTTGTTTTGGCGGATCGCTTCAGGGGTTTTGGGGAATGAGCAAGGGATCTTTCTGTTGGAGGGCAATTCTCTCATTCCCCGAGAACCAGCATGTCAATTTTGAGAAAGCTCCGTTTCCTAGGGGCAATTTGGTGAGATCCAATGTCATTCCTTTGACCGTAGATGACGGTGAACAATGTTGACCCTTGATCATGTAAGTGCCTTGAGCCAACATCTTGGTTACGTTCCCTGGGATGCTTCACCAACTCCCTTCGTGCTGTTGGGCTTTTGCCAAGGACTTGGTACTTCCCAGCCATGTGACCTGATCAGGCCTTCCCCCCTTGTTGATCTGTGGACATGCTGACAAAACTTAACCTAAGGTTCCCTTGAAGGAAACCATAGGGGACTGTTCATAGGGGTCATTGCTGAGAACCCGCAAGACAAAGCATGTAAGTCTCGAGGGCGAGTTCGTCGAGAGACATGACGTGCAGAAATTCAGGGGCGCCGTCTGATTTTGTGTCGGCCAACTTGGGTACGCACAATGCGGAGGGCTGTGAACACACCCTCAGCAGATGACACTGGTTTGGATTGCTTTTCTTCCATTTACCATGGAACCCTATCTATTTCTGTCCAACAGGTCACCTATGACAACGCATGTATGCCATAGTTTACTCATTGTTTAAATTTAGCAAGGAATCAACGAACCTTGAAAATCATCTATGACATCACGGCGTGTTTTGTTCGTTCCGCCAACCCACCTCCAGGCTGACTTCCCTCGCCAAAATTTGTTTGTCAAACGCAGGACACGCTGAATCTGGTCTCGAGGTTGGAGGCTGGAGAAACTCAGTGTCCGTGCGGTCGCCGATGTGAGCTGCCGTCACTCGGTGGTTAGCGATTCGTCCGGGGGGTTCCTTAAGTTTTCAGGTGTTTTTTGGTTTAGTGTAGTCCAGCCGTAAGTTTTCAGGTGTTTTTTTGGTTTAGTGTAGTCCCAGCTCGGCTCCAGTTGTGATTCTCCTATAGGATCCACCAAGTACGTTGACCTGAGCTGGTTCTTCAGCGAAAGCCACGCGGTTTAGTAGCCACTGGTTGTATTTCGACTCCGAAACATGGCGCGAATCGAGTTGTGTTTTTATTTTTGGGAGATTCAGGCACCCAGTAAGAATCACCACTTGCCAGAAAGCCAGTAACTGCTACTTTGAGACTTGCTGTTCTGATGGGAAGGGCAGGTGGGAATTTCGTGTGGCCAGATTTTCTGTTTCCAGTTTTGAGTAACCTACGCAGAAACAAAGGTGCAAAGGGATTCTTTCCAACACGAGTCGTCCCAAGGCTTCCATGTTGGGAGGGTAAGAGACCCCTAAGCAAAACTTCATACCCACCTTAAACCCTAAACCGGCTTTGAACCCACCAAACCTGCCCTAAAGTGCAGCCAAACCAATCAAGCACCTTAAAGAAACCCTAAACCAACCCAAGCTTGCCCTAAACAAACCCTAAACCCGCCCTTGACCAAAGCACAACCCGGCAGCCCGCTAGCTCCCTCTACCTAATTCAGGCAGTGGCTTTGTTTGGTGGTTTGGGTATTTGAACTTCTGGTTCTTGTAGAGGGTAAATTTGAAGCAACATCCAAAGCACCAAACCAAAGCTTTCCAATCATAAAGCTGAATTCGCCGGACTCAGCTCGCCTGTTTTTCAAACTTTTTGGCCACCTCCTATGCTTTGCATTTTGCCAAGGGATGTTAGGACTTGGAACTTTTTTTGCCAACTAATGAATTGGTTTTCCGTATTAAACCACTAGAAGTCATTCACTTTTCGCCGGGCTTCGCAGATTTCGCAACCGAGTATTCCAAAATGTCCCCTCTTCAGTCGGATCGATTTTATTTTTTGGGACGAATCCATGGCAGGGGCGGATCTCGTGCCTCCGCCTCGCTCGCTGAGGCGGCCGGCGCTTCGGTGCTTTGTCTCCACGGGCGCACCAAGGCATCGGATTCGGATCGGGATCGACGGGAGTGTCCGGCAGTCCGGCCGTCCGGGTCGGAAGGAGACGCCCCAAAGCACCCAATGTTTACCCGGATTAAGCAGAACCCCTGGTTGATTAATAGGGGGGTGTCCCCGTTTAGTGGGGATTCAGACCACTTTTGGAGGGAACACCCCCCTAATAATGGGACAGGTTTATTAATCCTGGGTCAACATTATCTGGGGCGGATCGACCCCAAATCGCTTTCACCTGTGGAACAATCCACTTACGAACCTTCATCTACCCGAGGTTTTGATTGTGGCTCACATGGGCATGGGTCAACTTTTTCACCAGATGATATGCACCGCAGATTTGAGTCCTTGGTTCCATTTACCAGGCTTCTTTTTTGGGGACCCATTTTTGACCCACAGCCAAATTGGGGTCTTCCGCCCGTACCCCCCTGGTTCCGCTTGTTTTTCCTTCTTAGAGTCGGCGAAAAGCAGATATCCGAACTTCCAGAGCGCCAATCGGAACCAACAAGTAGGGATAGTGAAGGTTGAAAGCTGGTTGGCCAAATTTTTCGACCTAACAAGATCAGTTGCCCTCCCTCCGACAAGCATGGTTGGTGCACGTTCGAACCCTTTTGGAAGACGAAGCTTGTCCTCTTGGAAAAGGACCCCGTGCACTTGCGTTGTTTGTGGGAGGATACCACTTTTGAGAAGACCATCAGCCACTCGCAATCCAAGCATCAGTTTTCTTGCGAGAGACAACATCGTGGCCTACATCATATGCGTTCTTGGGTTGTCACCCCGACCCCCCATGATTGATTCCCGGGGTTGTTGTTTTGCGATCTGAAATTGCGCCCACTGAAGCTCACCTGGATAGCCAAGTCGCAATTTGTTCCTGACCCTTTTGCTGGGGGCGAGTTCGTCAGGAAGCCAACCGCGTTTTTGCCCTGGAACACTCTGGCATTCCAGGGTTGCAATAGCAAAGCATCATGTTGTCCGAAAGCGCCCTTACTCTCCCGCAAATCAACATGACACCCCAACAAAAAAGCAATTCCATTCGCGCCGCTTTATAAGAGCCACAAGTTTGCCTGGACCCGTGCTTGCAGGTTCCATGGCTCAATTTGGTTTCTGGGGGCTCTCAATTTGCAGAGGAGTGCATGGCCATAAATTTCCACAGAGAGCCACATCTCCAAGTTGGTGGGCATGAATAAGGTTCTACTGAAAAAAGCTCACGCCCAATGTTGGGGGTTCCTTTGCGTTTTCCCCCCGACCCAGAAAGGGCACCCTGTTCTGGGGCTTGAGTCCAACCATTCTCTTCAACCACGATCGTTCTTTTCAAAAACCAGCCATTTCCCCAGGGTGTCTGATGGTTTCCTGAGAAGAATCGGATCCCTGGAAAGCATGGAAATGGAAAACAACCCCTAGAACCCCGTGATTCGTGCAGTGGGCATTCTTGCAGTTTTGCGCTTCAAGGAGATGAAGGGGCAGTTCACCGGGCCCTGCAACTGGGCCTGGCCCGTATTGGGTTGGGCTGACTCCCCGAGTTTCTGGACTTCGGGGTTGGAGCATGGTAGTAGCCGCAAGAGTTTGGTGACTTGTTTGGGACAGTGAGTTTGAAGGGCAAGCCCCAAGACTAGTTTTGAGAAGCTAACTCTTTCTGCCAGGATTT